>JAZHYW010060223.1:0-16736 GCA_037355805.1 Ixodes ricinus | reverse complement strand
GCCTGATTCTTTTAACCGGGGTTGAGGGACCTTGTTCCCCGAGAACATGTCGAAGTGTTATCAGGCCCTCCTGCATGGCGGCCCATTATATTACACAACACCGATTATAAGATTCTCACACAAGTTTTATAGACGGCTCCGCGACATTTTGCCTTTCTATAGTTATCCCCTTTCAGACTTGCAGTTTTCCAGGACGTACCATATGTTTTCTTTTTTAGCGGTGGCGCGTGTAACTGGTTCGAGTATGCCACGTCTCAGCACTTGAGCGGCACCTTCTTTCATGTCTCTTTGACCAAGGAAAGGCCTTTTATCAGGTAGAACACCGTATTCTTTAGAGTGTTTTAGCGGCATTCGGATTTTCTCGTATATTTATAGATTTGCTTGAAACTTTATACACGGGTCTGTCTAGCGAAATTATGGTCAATGGTCGTCCGACGGCCGCTTTCCCAGTTACGAAGGGTGAACGGCAGGGCTGCACATCGACTATTTTGCCTTTTGGAATTAGTATTGACCCGTTGCTCTGTAAAATTCACGAAAGTGAGCTCGTACGAGTTTCCCACTTCCTGAACGTGTCTGTGTTTGTTTCTGCTTACGCGAATGACGTGTCTTTGTTTTTGCTTTACTCTGACAGCTTTTTGGCAGCAGAGCTTATTCTCGTGGGCGACGCCGCACTTTCTGGTGCGCAGCTTTAATCGCGAAAAAAGTATAGGCGCTAGGTAAAAAGCAAGCGAAGTTGAACACGAATACTTAAAATCGAAAGAATAAAACACGGAGGACAAGCACACGGCAAAACCAACGCGAAAGAACGCGGAAAGCCCTCTCCGTGTGCTCGCAAACGACTTGCTAAAACTCCCTAACAGGGATATTTGGCGAGTCGTTTTTGAGCACACGGTTCCGGAAACTCATGAACGGTGCAGTTGGTCCGTTTCGTGAGACCGTACGTGAATTTGGACATATTTTAGCGAATCGTAACTACTTTCCGCAGCCGTGTAAACGACGATAATGATTGTGTTTGACCGGCAGCGCCATCTTCTAGTAAACACGCGAAACATTCTGCAGCGTGAAAATCCAGTGGCGGCTCGTGTTTCCGGCGTACGACCGATGTGAACAAGACGGCTCGACATAACATTTGCCGGTCTGGAATTCCAAGACCTACGACGCCTGATGGAGTAAAATGTGTCTGACCGACCGCCAAGGTAGGTGGTGTGTCCTCCGTCGTCCCGAACTTGGAACAATCACTCTCGGTGTGCCGTCGAACCAAATAGTTTCGTCTGCTCGCTGTCGCCGCGGCCGCTAGTCAGCCCGCGCAAAACTTTACCACCATTGCGTAGTTTGCAGCATTCACGGTCGCTTACCGTTGTGAGCAGTCCTCGAAATGACTTGGTTCAACCTCTCAAATGAAGCTGGTGTAACAAGATGGCAAATCGCCTCCCGCTGTCTTAAGCCTAACTGACGCTCGGCTGGGACCACCGTTACTATACTCCGTTTCGCATTATGTTGCACCGCAGCGAAGCGCCAGAAGCGCGAGCTCATGAAGCGTTGGCAGCTGCCCAGAGCTTGTGCGCCTGGAGATCTGCCCCAGAGCAAAGAGCTCGGAGCGTGTAGCCTTCTCCTGCGGTACATCATAAGGTGAAATTGAGTATAGAACGACTCAGTTAGGAAGCTGCCAGCCATGCTCTGAAAAAGTGACGCCGATCCGTAGTCAAGAACTGTGATGGCGATCGTAACGCCACCATTTCTCCCGCAGCGGTCACTCGGGGAACCAACTGCAAGGCTGCTTGTATTGTTTCGGGAGTATTGCATTCGATAGCGCCAGTTTTTACTGTTCTATTTCGGCTTACCATCGGAAATTTCGACGCAGAAACTTATACGCTGGAATATCGCATTTGATAGCGTCCATTGTTACTGCGCTATTTTGGCTTTAATCGGCAACTTTACTTCTACGGCGCAAAGGTTTTCAGGAATGCCATCCCCGTCTCCCAAGCGGACGAGCCGCGAATTACTCCCGAAGTTAGGACGTGCCCAGGTCGGGACGCGCTACCTGAAATTACAGGTGAGACATGGTTGTATGAAAACAATATTAATTGTGCTACAAAACCTTGTAAACTAAAGATTTTAGAAAACATCACGCGCCTGTCATTCTGTACTAATCTCCAACAAAGGTTCCCACAAAGAGAGCTTTTTCAGCTTGTTTTTTAGAGCAAAAACATACTTTCTCAAAGTTCATGGTGACCGCAGTAAAGAAAAGAGATTGAGCTGCCATCTTGGCACCTCGAGCCTGGCAGTTTCGGTACTCTCGGAACATTCAGTCACTCCAGCAATAGCCGTGTAAAGCAACTGGCATGTTTCAGCTGGTCGATAAAGGGTGGCGCTGCTATCGTATTTCGCTCGGTCTTGGTGGTCTCAGCGGTCCATGTTTCAAGGGGCGGTGAGTGAGTTTCCCAGCTGAGCGTTTTAGCAACGTTGGCTGGGCCGGCCGCGAAACCGACTATCTTTTTCACACGAGTCGTGAACGGTGCTGGCTGGGTGTTCGGTGACTACTCCAACGGCCGGAGTGAGAAAAACGACCAGAGAAGAGCCTCCCGAAAACCCCCCAACGACTCGTGCGCGCATGCGCAGTGACGTCGCCGATGTGTTGGGGGACGGGAGCGTTCGTGTGGAGACGACTCCGCTAAAACTTCCTAATCGCGAACTCAATTTACCCGTGAGTCCGTGGCGGGCCGCAAGCATCCCAGGGCCCAGTGCGATGGTTTGAGCGGAAGCGGTAGATTACACGGCTACAAAGATCATTAAATGCCACAACGCTACAAAAAAAAAAAAAAACGGGAAGCGGGTACGTACGTGGTGTTACTTTAATGTGGTTTAAATATAATTGAAACTCATAGGGGATTTTGTGAATATCTAACCCCTATTTTTTTTTAATAAATTCTCGACAGATATAAGATTGTTCAATTAAGCCGCTAAAAAAAATTAAAAAAAAACAAGCATAGAATTGCATTTCGTCGCGGAAGGCGTTGCTGTTGTGGCGGTAACGAGGCCTCGGTGGCCTCGACCATGGAGTGTGCTAAGACGTGCCTTGGTCCGACGCTGTTCTTGCGTCGGGGGGCAGTAATAGGCAGTTTTCGTTAGAGCAACTGTATAGGCTCTACTTGCAGAGCCAGAGTATCGCGTCCCTTTTCCTTGCGCCGCCATCTCCGTATTGGCGGAGGAGTGGTCACGTGGGCTGAACTGGAGCCGACCTTCGTGCGGGAAAGCGGCCTTCCAGAGCGCCGCGTTTCGGGGGAACATATTTTCCGCTTTGCGTTCGAAAAATATAGATCCTAGACTAAAACCGGAACGAGCCGAAAAGCTTCCTAAGTCATTGAACATTGCGTGCGTCAACTGGGTACAGTAAAATCCTGTTTTTTTCTAACGCGAGCGATGTTTTAGGACATCTGTTTCCAAGGTATGTGGAGCAGACGACACAGACGACGATCGAGTTGCTCGCATCTGCGGCTCTCGCGGGAGTGATACGCGATACGCGACCGGCACATCCGGCCATCTCGGCGAGTCGGCGAGCTCTCGTTCTGAAAGCGAGGGGACGGCGTGTTCATCAGCCGCCGCGTCGTTTACCGCAATGAATTTTGCACGCGCGTAGAAAGAGCCCCGTGAAAATGACAGGCTGTAGTGTTGCGTAAGCGCACAAATCGAGCGGACAGCGGCAAGAGCTTGTACCGGATTCCGACGGCGCAGGACACGATCTCCAAGAGCTCTTACTCGGGCGTCTCGAATTCGCGAAATAACAAAAAACTTAAAGGGAATGTCCGGTCGAAAACCGGAAGTACTTAAGGTTTTGCGCTCGTTACGTCGAGGGAGCCTTCATGTAGACAAACTCATTTTTATTTTGATATATGATCTCCCGTTATTAATTAAACCTTTCATGAGCGTAGGTACGAAACTGCACCCCGAATTTCGCCAGTGTCAATGGCTGACATCCGTAGGTGCTCCGTGACGTCACAAAACGCAAAGGTTTGTCAAATGGTCGGGATAACAAGCGTTGGTCGATGGACGTCTTGTATTTTGTTTCGAATTATATAGTCTCCTTAGGCTGTGCCCTACTGAAATACGGTTCTTTTAATGCAGTTCCCAAGCATGTGCAAAAAAATCACGCTTTTTAGCCCGATATTACTCGCAAACAGCCATAAGCTTCGAGGCAAACGTATGCCGTTTCGCGCAAACACAACTGCGACGGCCACCGATCGAACTAGGAGCGCTTGCAAAGCAAAGGACGCAGATTTCGCCTCTGAAGCGGCATCTAGGTACACGAAGCGGCATCTGGGTACACATGTCGGCGGATCCGCTGGACCGGTGATGAGGCTGCTGGTCGTTCCCTCAGAGGCGATGTCCGCGGGGCGAAGGCATACGTCAAATCGTTCAAATGCATGTCGTCACTTGACTTGGTCGAGCTTGGTGAATCGTAGTCACGCTCCATTTTCACACGCGGGTGAAACAGAATCGGGCTGCACGCGTGCTAAATACAGCGTCTGGTATCATTTCCAGATGGCCTAGCTGTTGGTTTCGGTTTCCCTGCATAATCAAATTGATTGATCCGATTTGGGCGAGGAGTAGATGGACGTAGTTTAATAGACATTATCTGTGTACTCTCGTCCCCAGCCACCTAATTGGCATATCCGGGATGGGCGACGAAAAAATACTAAAACGTTTCAACCTGTAACTAGTAAAACAATAAGGGGGAGGCAAAACGATAATATGTGACGGTTACGCTTATATTTTAACTGTCTTCTACTGACGTGGCGACGGCAAAACAATGTTTTCGCCCATACTGGAAGTGACGACAATTCAAGGTGGCAGCGCCCTTGAAGAAAGGGTCTATATCGTTGGCACAGCATCACACCTCAGATTACGAGCCTTCTGTCCGCTTAGAGCTCAGCTCGTAGCTCTCTTCTGTGAGATGATTGCTGCATAAGCGGGATCGCGATCTTGACGGGAACCCAGTCCCTACGCACGGCGACGATCCACTTTGCTCGCCACTGTACGTCTCGCGGAAACGTGTGGAACGTCATGTCTTGGCTCGCATGTGCTGCCCGGTGGTTGTGGCACCCAACCGCGCAACAAAAATCTGACCCAAACACGATACAAGTCGACCACAACAACAAAAACGAAGCACGCTGAAGCGTTCACTCGCAGGCAAACGACGAGACAGAAATGCTCGCTTTGTGTTTTGTGACGTCAGAGCTTCAATGTTGCCAACGAAAGCAGCGTTTACGCTAGAATGTGATTGGAGCAGTATAAATTCAATTACTCACGCCGAGGGGCATATAAAATTCAGATATTGTACGTATGATGCGTCTCGAGGCAATAACAATGATATTCAATTGTTTTCTCGAATACAAAATTTAACCGGACAATCCCTTTAAGATAAAAAAAAGCTGTACACTATTTTAGCATGAAAGTGCGGGTGCTCGACTTTCCTCAGATTCGCATATAATTGGGACGCACGAAGGTAAAGCACTGCTCAGTCTACATAAAACAAAATAAACTGTCTGCTAAAAAAAAAAAAAAAAAGAAGTCACAGGTTGAGGCAGCGGCATCCGCTCTTCGATTAAACACAAGGGGAAAATAAGCAGGCCTGCGTTATTTTGCTTCTTGCAATCGCTCGAGGGGAAAGGTCCTCCAAAAGTTGGGCAGACAGCGGGCTCACGACGCTATCTGCGTCCCAGCAACAGCGACTTGACGACTTCACTTCACTACGACCCGCGGAAACCGCGGGTGCAATTCTTGCAATCGAGAGGGAAACAGGAAACGAAGGGAGAACGATGACGGCACATGCGCGGCTCGTCGCCGCCAACGAGGCTGGTCGCCGCACGCCGCACTATTTTCCTTGCGCAGCGCGCCGCAGCAGCCGCAGCACGCCACAGCGCGCCGCCTCGCGTCTGCGCCTTCGTGTCCCCTGCAAAAACCGACTGTGGCTTCCCGCAGCGCTTGGCTCCAGAATGGCACCATTGTGGTACTCTGCTCCGCAAGCGGAGCATATACAGTTACTCTGGATTTCGTAGACCGCGTTCTCCCCTCCGCTAAGCTCCGCTAAGCCCTCCGCAACGAAGAAGCCGCTACCGCGCGTGTGCGCTCAATGGCCTTGGCTGTAGAAACCCGGATCTCGTAGCGGGTTGCGGACAGCGTTGCGGACAGCGGAAGCGATCTACGAAAACTCCCTAATCTCTAGTGTTCACCAAGTTATCGTGAACCAAAATGCACATTTGAGAATCAACGCGGTAAACACGTCAGTCGGAAACGTGTTCCAGGCACCATACCGGAAGAGCGCTCGCATTCCTTCAGACCGCTTTCGAGAGCGAAATGGTAATAGTTTCAGGAACAGGTTATCAAGTTGAAAATGGCGCACGCCCTCGACACATCGGGTCGCATATAAATTGGAAATTATGTGAAACAGCCCCTGCCGTAAAACTTTGATGACACCTGGGAGGCCTCAAATGGAATACCAGCACCTAGCAACCAACTTGTCTATCGCAACAATTTTAAAAGAAAGGTGTACGCCATTTGCTAGCCAACAAAAAGGAGAAAGCGAGATGTGAACGAAGAAGCGAAGAATGCAAAATGTAATGCTTTAAATTCCAAGATATGTCCGTAAGTATTTCGAGCGCCGTTTGGCGAATGCGTATACACTAGCCTGAACTATTCAGCTATTTTTATTTTCTTTGGTTTGTTTTAGTTTGAGAACGAGAGATAAATAAATCAAGTTTGTGGCGAGGTTGGCAGCCCTTAAGACGGCGCAGGCCACTCCATAACTTCCAGTTTGAATTCATCTGAAGATTTAGTGTTTTCTTCTCAAAACGTCTATTGAGGAGCACTGGAGGCCGCCATGTTTTGGGCGTCGCTCCGTGTGCAAAGCTTGAGATCGAATACAAGTCCACGCGGAGCGCCGACGCAGTGATCCTATCGAGTACAATTCACCGAACTCATGTAGAACGGTGAACAGGCACTCGCGTCCCCTGCATGCTCAAAGAGCGTGCCCGAAATACGGTGTCCTCGAGTAATCGACGCAGCGGCAATTGGGGGAGCGCAGCACTTTCGAGAAAGGTTCTGTTATGCGTTCGGACTTTTCAAGCGTCTACGAGCAACCACCCACAAACCAACGGCGTCCGCTTGAAAAAAAATAGTAAAAAAACAGCAACGAATGCTTTTCTGGAGCACCAGATGGCGTCACCGGAAAGGGGGGGGGGGTGCGCGTGCGCAGAAAGCAGATTCGCGTCAAGTGATACGTTTGCGCATGCGCCGCGTCAACAGCAGCGCCACCGCAGCTGCGTGACGCCAGAGCCGCGTGTGGTGCTGCATACGATACCTGCGATATCGCTCTCACGTGATATTTAATATTAATGATCTTATACAAACTATATATAAAACAAAATCGGCAGCGACCTTTAACGGCGAAGTCCTAATGGCGACGATATATTTCGGTGGCATCCCTCTTATGGTTCCTATCTTTGACGTCACGACCAGGATTCTCAATAGGCCTGTCGCCCTCAAGTTGGAGCAACGCCCCTGGCGCGCAAAATCTAATATTTTTAGATCACGTTTCGGTTGCGCGACGTTACGCTCTCTTACATTTGCTCAGGAGCCGAGGTATCAGGATTCGTTGGTTGATATAAATTTTCGATAACTAACGAGTACTAAACTAACAGCGAGAAAATAATTATTCTCGCTTTGATGAGGCACTGAAAGCAAGAGCTACACTTTTCTGTTGGTTAGTTGAAGATTTTCTTTTTGTTCTTTCATACACTCTGTTACCGTGCGCAAAGACAGACTGACACACGCCTGTAAACGACCCTTAGTTGTGCATAATCAAGCACTGCAGCGCCAATTTACGCCCAATACAAGCATAACATGGTCGCGTCTTAACGACGCGCTTGCGCCCCTCGCCGTGAGCGACAGGCCTATTGCCAGCGACAATTTCGATAGTACCACTGTCAAGGTCGACCGTCTAACATTTATTTTTTTTCCATTAAAGGGAACATGAAATTAATTTCCAACTTCTTCGTCAGCCTTACTCTTCAACTAAAAAATTCGAGCCTTTCCACTTTAGTGAAGAAGGAAGACCATCGAGGCTGTACTATAATGCGAATGAAGTAAGGGCCGGCCGCAAGTCGGCAAGCAAGAGTGAAAGCCTGAAAGTTGCATCGAGAACGGCAGCACCAGACAACCGGCAAGCCGGTTGTCTGGCTGCCACCGTCGCTTCATAGATGGCGGTAGCTGTTCAGAGTTTCTTGTCATCATTTGTTTGCTGAGCGGACACAGATACTGGGGAAACTAGGCCTTAACAGCTCCGCTGTAAAATCGAAATGAGAAGTCACGTGATCGTGACGTGCTTGGGCACTGGATGCGATGACTCGAAGGCCACTCGTTGGCCACGAACGCGAATCCAAATATCCGTCGCCGGATTGATATGTTGACGATCGCGCACATTCGAGTGACGCAGTGTTCGTGTTCAATGCGTGAGCTGGGGTCTGCTGACGTACCTGGGCAGCGTGGATGCATCACATGTGAAAAAGGCTTTTCAAAAAGGCTTTTCAAAAAGACTTTTCAAAGGCTTTCGCTGGAAAAACAGATTTTGAAGGAAATGAGGTAAGAAATAGTCCTCTATATTTTCATATTTTCGCACCGAAAAGAAAAAGACTTGACATTCTAGCCACTTGTTTTGGACCACAAAACAACATACGATGAAGAGAATCCCAATATAAAATCATTTATCCTAGCACAAGATTTATGTCATGGTCCATTTAACGAAATAATTCATCATATTCAAGACGTCATAGAAAGCGTTTGGCCAATCATAGAAGACCGACCACAGCGACGCGTTGTGGTCGCGGACAGTCATCAAACAATGCATGGAATGCGCTATTCAAGGAGCAATTGTTCACATTTTTGTGCCAGGTATATAGAGCATTCGTTTCATGAAGTGAAGAATACGTACTGTTTATTAATTGACGACCTGACGCATCGCTGCGCAGTCAGGTGACGTCACTGCGTCCAATTGCGGTGTCCCATGATGCAATGACATCAGCATGACCTGCCGTCACGTGAAGCCACGTCACGTCAGGTCACCTGGTCGCGGAACGAATGCCACGCCCAAAGGCGGATCCAGAACTCGCATAAAAACAAAAAACATCTTTTTTTTTGGGGGGGGGGGATCTAAAGTAGCATAACAGGACACCGGTTGCGCCTTTGGTTTTAGCCGCCGCAGAACCACACTGCTCCGACGGCCCCTAGAGTGCGCCGCTGGGCCGACTTATTGGCTCCAAGCCGTGCTTGGAAACTCGCCACCGCGGACTTCAGTCCCAGTGGAAGCGACGGAGTGGTTCTCTAAGCTCAGAGTACAAGTGTCAAGATCGCACCCTAGCAGGTGCGACCTGCCCCATTTCGAACCCTTGCCTTTGAGTACAGAGCCTTCTATCACCTGGCGGGCCGGTAGTCGGTTTTATTCCAGGGTGTCGACGCATGTCAAATCGCCCTCCGAGAAGGGGGGGGCCGCGCCGCCCCCGCGCCCCCCCCCCTTGGATCCGCTCCTGCCACGCCATGGAATGCGGCACTGTCCAGTGGTCCATTAGTTTAAAAACACAAATTCAGTTTTTTCACGCTGAGGTGTAAATTATACCAAGTTCAATTTTCCCCGACACCTTTAGCGGGAAAAACTGCGTGGACGGACGGACGAACAAATTTCGTAAACAAAGGCTTCCGCTTTAAAAAAGAAAAATGTTGTTTTGTCAGGCGTTTAAGAATCAAAATAAAATTTGTAGTATGCAGGTTTTGACAGCGGCAAATTAGTTCGCAATAAGATAGCGTCTGTTTTCTCCGCTGTTTCGAAGGAAAAAGAACATTTTGTCGCCTCCCTGGTGTTTTATTTTTTTACCTTTGTGAGCCGAGACCGAGACAATCAGTTTGAGTGTTCATGGGGTTTCTTTTACGAGAACGTAAGAAAACTGCAGCACTTTCGGCTACTGTCTTCGCAAAACAACAACATAATAATAAGAAAAACGGAGTACCAACAAGCAGGGGAATGTTTCTGCACGATCGCGTGAATGAGAGCGAAGTCATGCCCAGCAACTCCATCCGCTTTTTTTTTTTTCTCCGGCAAAACAATATTGGTGACACTTCCTGAGCATTCGCAAACTCGCTGATCCTGAGAGATACTTGGCACGAGCGGCCACACGGTATCGCACGCTTTGCAGACCATTGACGCTTGCTTTACATATAGTTCGCATGTTATGCTACTGTAACGCCGATTCACAACATCAGCGGTCTTTCGGATCCGCGCTGGCACCTTTAGCGTTCGCTCCTGCCCTCGTTTCAAAACGCTCTCGGTTACGTAATGAATACGGGTCCAGCAATTTGCACCGGTTTGTTCAAAAGAGACGAAAATGAAAGATTTTGTCGTCGATTCGCAACAGTAAACGGACCGAAACGTCAACGAGGTCTCAAATTCAAAATGTAGGGAAACCTCAGTTCACCTCCCCCTTCCCCTGCAGCCCCTAATTGGGTGGTCGGACATTTAGTGCCTAAAAATAACACAGGAAGCTCTCCGAGAAAATGGAGGTGCGTTTTTCGGTCCGAGTAAATAAAAGCATCGAAGAAAGCTCAAGCTCAGTGAAAACGTGACGCTAGCGGTTAGGATAGAGCGCGAGAACATGGCGTTACCTGGATCAAAAGATAATTGAGACAAACGAAATTTCTGTATAAGCCGACGTCCACCTAAGCCTAATATCGTCAAAACGGGACATGACACTGTGGGCGCCAGTAGCATCTACTTCAGTGAAAACAACAATAAAATCACCTGCTGACAATTTTTGTTTTCTCACTGACATAGACGCTACAGGCGCCCGCAGTGACATTCCTTATTTTGACGATTTAGGCTTAGGTAAACGTCGGCTCATAGAAAAATTTAGTTTTTCTTATTTTTTCTTTTTAATTATCATTTGACCCAGGTAACATTATGCTCTCATATTTTCGCGTTCTGTCCTAACCACTAGCGTCATATTCTCACGAAGTTCGAGCGTTCTGCGATCCATAGTTTTATTTACCCGGGCCGAAAAACACGGTTCTCTTTTCTCCGGGACTCCCGATACTCGTATTTGCCAACAGGAAAAACAATAGTTTTCATCCTACATTCTTCAATGTTTGCGCCAAACCTACAATATGTGACCTTGGAAATTATTGTAAATATACGTTCTTTCCACTCCCGATTTAGCCTTGAAAAAGAACGCACCCGTCTTATATTTCTCGTTTTCACTCAATACGTAAAACCCCATAGAGAAGAGTAAGACGGGGTAAAATGAGACGCAGGCACAATGCGACAGTTTGTGTTTAGCGCCATCTATCTCCTCGACAAGCAATGGGAGTACCTTCAAACTTCCCATAGAGGTGCCGTGGACTGTGCACTTTGCATGCGTAAAAATCAAGAGCTACCGGCTGAAGCGTTCCGGACAAAAGAAATGCGGAGTTGAGGTTCACGTATTTACTCCCCGCCAAAAACAAAAGCGCAAACTTCAGCGCATTTCGCTTCGAGAGGTGCACTCCGGTGGGCAACGACTATTTTGCAAAAGTATGCTTATATTTTATTGGTATTCTTTATTAATTTCATGCGGACCAAATTTGAGCAATCATTGGTTGCGTTTTTAAATAAATAAATATTTATGTAACGGGATACGGGCGGGGAAAAACTCGACAATCTTGCATTCAATGACGGGCATGTCATTAACGCCAGGAGTATTCTGGTTGCTTCCAAGTCGTATTTTTTCTTTCCCGGTGTCTGGGATGGTGTGAACGTATATATATACAAACAAAAACGAGAGCCTCATAGCGCTAAAGTGACATGAACAAAGCTATTAAAAAAGTCTAACAACAGCGTCACTGCCTTCGCACTGCTGCCTGACTTTTGGAGTATCAAAGGATGCGCTTCAAAGGTCAGCCTAATGGCTTGGTGAGTATGAAGAGCAGCCGCTCTACGAAACATGGCTGGGCTACAGAAGGCGCGTTCATTTCCGACGTTTCAAGTTTCAGGAACATTTCTTTTGTACCTAACGTAGGACAGAAAAAGAGAACAAGCAGGTCGGAGAGCAGCTCTGTTCTAACGTCATCCCTCTCACAAGACAAATCTGATGTTGGCGAAACCAACCAAAAACCGGCGTTCCCCTGCCCTGCCCGCCGCCCCCCCCCCCCACAAACAAATAAACAAACAAAACAAACGGTAAATTTGAGGAAAAGATTATTAGTGAACCCCCGAAGATGCGCGCAGTGTCTGAGCGTTCTGCAGATCGTGCGATGCAAACAACAGAGACTGGCAGTGTCTGGTATGCAAGGAAGTTTGGAGCCAAGCAGCCCCGCATTCAGTATAGATCGAGTGCATGGAATGCAAAGGGTGGGTTCACGAAGAGTGCGTTGGAGCTCTCACAGTGCGTTTCAAGTATTTTTATCGCAAAAACTGAACGCACATCAGGTTTTTGAAGTGTGTTTCATTGTACACCACTACGTTGTCCCATTTTGCCCCACAGTGCATGGGCAAAATGAGACATTGTGCGACTTGCAGATATTGTAATTTTGTTTAACGTTCCACTTGCTCCAGTGAAGTAATATTTACTGAGCATAGAGTCAAGATATCTAAAAATGCCTCCATGCCATGTTTTCTTTTTAATATTGGAGCAAAAAAAAATTACCATTGAAATAACAAAAGGAAGACATATATCATTTTGCCCCACCTTACCTTAATAGGCTACCATCTTACTGTGATAACTGTTACGGGGTCTACCCACCAGCGGAAATAACGTTCATTGTTGATATCGTAGCTGTAGTTGTCGTTGTCGTTGTTGATGTAGTTTTCGTAGGTGGACGTCATCGTCAATGAAGCCAAAATCCTTGAAAAAGATCACCCGTTGCCCGCAAAAAACGAGCCTGGGTTCGCTGCGCGAGAAGCGAAGGCATTGCCACAGAGGTATACGCCACTTCTGTTTTCCTTTATTGCACAGAGCTACGCCCCAGTGCCAACAACCCGCTTTATACTTATGGCGAATTCCGATGGTAGGTAGGTTTGTCGCGCTTAAAGAAGCGGTGCAACGATTTTTGTACTTTGCGCGAATACCGCTTGGAACATAATCCCTGACGCTATGACCAATAAAACAAGCGTTGTTTTCCGTTGTCCTTGAAGTTTTTAAAACTATATTTGCCAGCATAGAATGCTTACATACACAACCAACGCCGTTAGTGCCTACTGACGTGCGCACTTTCTTGAACGTAAAGGCTGTTAGCGAGCTTCTTTTTCCAAAATGGCTTTTCAGGAAAGTTGGTTGACCGCACCGTGTAGCGTGACCTTCTTCTCTATTCGGAAAACTATCTTTTCTAAAGTCTGTTCGCCCCTAAACCCATACTGCGGTTGAGGTTACTGCTCGTTAGACCAGTCACACGCCCATCTTTTCCCACGCGCAGAGAGCGGAGTCGGGTAGTGAAAGAGAGAAGCTTGATTGGTCCGTCGAGCTCGTCGCTTTATCGGCACTCTCAGCTTCCGGGTAAATGGAGTTTAGCAAAGCAGCTTAGGAGCGTCCGTCTGAGCCGTCTGGAAGAGGTGTAAGCGGATTATTCGTGGCCAAGGGATACTCTAATCACTTCCTTGTTTGTTTTGTTAGGGGGGCTGGATCTGTCCGGTAGAAGCGAAAAGGTGAATTGAATGAGGAAAATAAACGTAATCTCAGTAAATTATTTTCATTAACCCTTTATTGACGAGATGTACAAACACTGATTAAAGCATTAATCTTTTTAAAGATAGTAATGTTTCACAAGATCAAATAAAATAACACAGCTGAAATATAAAAAAAAATATATCGTAAGGTAAACTGGCAAGTTACAGCTTTGTTGCCTGTGGGCAACATTAGGCAAAAAGTCAGAAAGTGGCTTCCATGCGTAACCTCAGTGGATCACTATACAATATCAAAGATATCTGCGCATACAATAGTCTCAACTAAAATGGTCACCTATTGTAAAATATCAGTGGCAAGAAAAAAGACATCAATATTTTTCGCCGTTCCGCCGTTCTCGGTATTTGCTCGCCAAACTCTTTTTTTTCCTCAGCTATTTGCATATTTGTTTTACTAGATCGCGCTTTAGTTTTATTCTTCAAGACTGCTGCCAGATTACTAGAATAAAATATTAAAAATGCGATCAAACAAAAACTATTAAAAAATTATTAAGTGGTTTCTTGCCTCTAGGCAGCATTCGTGACCATAAATGAATTTCTCTTCAATGCTAATATGAACTTGAAGAGTTCATGCAGCGCACTAGTTCGCCGAATCAAAATAATAGTTTCATGCTCACTTTACACTGAGTTTCTTTATTTTTGGTCATGAACTCAACCATTAAGTTTTCGCAAACCCCTTGTGGACTGATTCACACATTTGCATTAGAATGTGTCGAGTGCGCCGAGTTCTTGTGATCCCTCGTAACGGCTGTCACACTCACCCATCTATGAGGGTAGACCTGAAACACTTTCGGCCTGTGCATAACTAGACCGAAGGTGCTGTATTTGCAAGATCAAAGCAGCCTTGGGTAAGTTACTTCCGAAGAGTAATGAGTTGCTGTTATAATTACGCTCGAGAAGAAATGTAAAGGAGCAATTATCGTTACAGTTACCACAACAAAAGAAGTCGCGTGTTACTTTTACAGTTACTTTCAGAAATGTACCGGAGTTACTTTTCACTTACTTTTCTATAGCACAAAAACCAAGAAAAAAAGAAAAGAAACGCCTTCCTCTTTAAGTGTATTACATGAAGTGCAAGAAAAGCAGGCGTTTTTCTTGATATTATTACTAAGCGGCAGTTGCTTCTCTTAATTACTGTCCGAAATTTTCTCTCGTTTGATGGCGGACACATCCCTCCCCTTGATGAATAATCGTTCAACTGGCGAGCTGGACGAGATGGCTCTGTTGTGGAAGCAATGGCTACAGAGAGCCATTGCCTCCAAACTTTCATTTTTTTCACGGCTGCGCCTCACTGGTACACACAACTTTTGGGCGAAGTTTAAAAAAGAAATGGGGTTTGTAAAGTCCATGGACGCCTTTCGTTCCGTCCTCGGCAAGCCAGGAACAAAGCACGTGCAAACTGTTGCAAGTTTTACCTTGACTGTTGAGACCACGCCGAAGTAGATGGCGCTAAGCAAGGTACGGAACATGCGCAGTGGACTGTGCATGTATCATTTCATTGCTAATGTAATTTAAAAACGAACCGCGGGAAAAAAAAAGCATTGCGAGATAGTTAGTGCTGTTAAGGTGTAAGTGGCTGGGTTTACATGAATGCGATCATAGCGCATCAAATCGAACCGGGTCCAATCAAACACACCCGGCATTTCTACGCCTTCCTCTTCTACCCATCTCCCATTAATCAAAATAGTCAAATTTTGATTCAGCAACAAACGCGAGAAGGAAAGGACATGGGTACTTCTTTTCGTTTGTGTGTTTTGCGTCTTTTTGTGGATTATCTTTGAGGGGCCATCATATAATCTGCAAACGTGAACAAAGTATTCCGCTCTCGTCCCCAATACGTCCCCGTGAGCTTCTAATCAACACAAACAGAGCAAAAAAAAAAAAAAGCTGGTAAAAATGGCTTTGAGGTACACCTAAGCACTTCTTAAGAGTTGTGAGTGCGAAAGCATGCACGTCATTCCTCCGCTCCCTTATTTCGTCTGCGGCGTACTCGCGTCGACGGTCGAGCACTCGGACACGCAGCACCATGGGGTGGAGCTAATTGAAACTGACCCACGGCGGCTTCATATCACTGCCGTTTTGCCTGGCTTTCTGCGTGGTTTCAAAGCTGGGATGCGTCGCAGAGCGGCTTCTGGAATTTATCTGCCATTTGAGGCGGCTGATGACGTCGGCTCGCATTATGGGACAGTGAATGCTTCGCATTAATAAGTAAGAAAAACACTTTGACGAATTCATTGTCGAGCGGGAGGCCTGCTTGGTTTTCAAAATTTGACATAAAGATCGTACCGTCTTGGGTTATGAGTGAGCAGTCACTTGTCTAATCCGGAGGATCTGAGATCAGAAAGGGTTAAGAAGTAAGCTCCCGGTGTCAAACTCGGCTTGTGAAGCGATCGCGGATGTCTCATCGCCAGAATGAGCATTTGTATAGGTTTGGCTGAAGCAAGGTGTCCCACCTTCAAGCACAGGCAGTTATCTTTGAGGAGGATGTGATGTCCGTGTTGTGAGAAGTTTATCTAAAGCAGACTTGTGCACGTTACTAAAAAAAGTTAGGAAGTTTATGTACATTTACTCGAAGCTAGATTGTAATAATCACAATTGCAAAGCTGTTGAAAACCTCTCTGTGAGGCCCACCAGGATTTCAAAAATGTTTTGACGTACCTTTTCAAAAATGTTTGACGGGTTTCAGAAGTTCGTCAAAGTTGTTTATGGGGGCCTGACGTACCCTTCAAGAAATCCTAAGGGGTGTAAGAGAGCTGTCACAGTTTTTGAGAATCCTGTGGGGTTCGCCCCAATCCTTTTTGTGAGACCACAGCAATCATCAAAGTCGTTTTAACGTGTCTGTGGGAGAGATCACGCGACCCTTTAGGATACATGCGTCGGTGAAGTCGCTTTGCCATATCGTCTCAGGTGACCGGAACGAGCGTTGGAAATTGAGGAGACGTTCCCCCGTCCCTCATTGTTGTGTCAGTGTGATCTGTGAATG
>JAZHYW010060221.1:0-24196 GCA_037355805.1 Ixodes ricinus | reverse complement strand
GAAACCGTTTATTAAAGCTTAATAAAGTTAGGACGTGGCTGGGCCATGGCTGGCCTGGGAGACCGGTCGGAAGTGATGTCGTCACGCATGGGGCTTCCGTAGCATGAGTATCTCGCTGACGATGCGGCTTCCGTTACATCTCCCTTCTATTGTTTGATTTAGAGATTCATTCTGATGGGTGGCTTCACCAGCCTGCCAGCTCTTGTGGTTGTAGTGTCTACTCATGTCCATTCTTAGGTGGGATGTCCGTTTCACTGCAGCTTCTGTCCCGCTGGCTGGTGAGAGTCAATTCCTCTCTGGCTTGTGAAGTGTGGCTGTGCGATAGTTGGTACCACAGTCTTCTAGGTCTTCCAAGTCTGCTTCAGTAGGTCTGATGAAGGACGCGTTCCGTCTGAGGTTGCCCCGGTGAGCTTCGCCACAATTAACGACCTTGGTTGAGGCGCCTTTCTCAGAACTGTTCCTGGGATCCATGGTTCTGTGTCTGTCAAAGACTCTGACTTTGGATCCTTCACCGATTTCTAGAGCGGGTGCTGCATGTACGTCTGCAGTATACCTTTTGTGTTCACGCAGTGCTTCGAGCTTTTCTTTTACGTTGTTAATTATTTCCGGTTTCAGGAGCTCTACACTGATTGGTAGTGTTGTCTTGGTTCGATCGACTGAAGATGCCTCTGTAAGCGAACCGAGCTCCTCGTTTCTTGGCACGTTTTGCGTTTGTATGTGCCCTATTTATGTCTCGTTCCGTCTCTTCACATTTCTTTGTGAATTTTTTGGCTACTTGCAAGCTCTTCAGCTAGTCCATTTGATCGTGGGTAGCCGGGACTCGATGTTTGGTGTCCAAATCCCCATTCTTTTTTAAACTCTAGGAATTCCTTAGCTGCAAGAAGGTCCATTGTCCGACTCGAGTAGCCTTGTACGCCTATGTTGCGAACCAGCACTTCAGTGTTTCGATGACGTCTGATGTTCCACTTGTTAATGTTTCAAGTCAATGTATCCCGAGTAGTCTGTCCACTATCACCAGGTTGGTCCTGCTCGCATGGTCAAAGAGATCCACCACGACTATTTCCCAAGGAGACTTGGTACTTCCTTCTGGCAGCAGTGGCTCCTTTGGTGGTTTCTTCTAGCTTGCTTGGTATATTGCACAACGCTCCAACGAACTCCTTGATCTGCTGTGTCATTCCATGCCAGTAGACAGTTTCCTTGGCTCTCTTGATGCAACTTCCAATTCCGAGATGACCCTCGTGTATTTGCTGGAGCAGTCGTTTCCTCCAGGTTTGGGAACAACTCCTATTGAAAATGTCTGTGGAGGCCCATTAGGATTTTCTGTGAGGCTCTGAGAGGCCCTTTTAGATATCACTGAAATGTCTGATGGGCCCTTTAGGCTCCTCTAGTAGGTCTGTGGGGCCATCACAGATATCTTTCTGAGAGGTGTGCGTTCCTTCAGGATCGTCCTAAAAGGTCTGGTGGCCTTTCAGGGCCGTTCTAAAGGGTCTGTGAAAACCCACCAGAGATTACCAGGAGGACTCGTAGAATTCATCCCAAGACGGTAGTGCGTAAACGTGCTCTGTTCATCGGCAGACTGCTTCGGTGACGCGAGTGCGTAAACCTGTCTGTCTTTCTCTTTATATCGGTCTCATTCTGTAGACGCAGTTGCAAGCGAATATTGCTTTGATCGAAACTATTTGAGTGCAAACGCTTGCACATATCGCCCGCCCATCGAGAACGAGACAGAAGTCTATCGAGCTAGCTTTATCGAACGATCTCTGCCCCCTCTCCCCCCCCCCAAGCCGCCCGCCCAACAAAAGTAAGCCGCCGTCCGAAATGTGATATATACGGACAGCAGACGGACTTATACGTATTGCTTATTTTTTACTTCCATTTCTAGCACCGTCTGCGTGTATAAGCGTTTTAATATTTACGAATTCAAGGCCCACCAGCGCTTGGTTGTTGCTTCAGAAACGGAGCGTTGAAAATGCGATTTATTGAGAACGGCTCCATCTGTACGGCATAAGATCGCGGCTTCCAAGCGTGTCTTCTGGGCTGCCGGAAGCAAGTCCCGCCGCAACCCCGCACCTCGCCCACTGCACTGCCAAGATCCCTCTCTTTGGGAGAGGGGTTTGACCACGCAGACCACGGCATCCGGAATGTGGAGTGCCCCGAAAGCAAAGTAGTTCTGCTTTACCAGCGCCCGACTGGGAGGGGCGCCTGTAACGAAGAGTCGCGGTGATATCCCAACATCCCCGCGTCCGGATTGGTCAACGGGCCTGCCGGTGGCAACGGTCGCAACGGTCATAGGTCGTCGGAAAGTCTTTGTTCCTGTTGGCTGTTGGCGCTCGGTAGACTCGGTGAAGGCGTTGTTTGTGCGAACGGAAAGTCTGTGCATTCTGCGGCGACTTTCCTCCGGCTGTTCTTCGGAAGTTGGGCGACACGGGGCTGTTTCGATATCTGGGTGGTACACACGGATGGCCTCTCACCAGGAATCGTCCGTCCGAGAAGCAGCCACGCTGAAAGTCGGACAACGTCGTCGGGCCTGGGATGAAGCCGCCGGCGTTCCGGCTCTCATTCCCTCGAATGCCGCAGGCAGGCAGCCACTGGAAGACATTTCTCCATCCATGGTGCGCAACATGATCGCCGCGTTCGGCCAATCCTCTCGGTGAACTGAAGGCGCACGCTCCAGGTTGGCGAGCTGGGTCAGTGCCGCCTTCGAGTCGCCAGGATTACCAGGCGGTCAGGCACGCCTCTGCTTCAGCCAAGGCCAGCGCCCGGCGAAGCAGCGCCCAGCTCGGCCGTCGCCGAGCGTGCAAAGGAGAGGCGCTTCGCTGCTCGTGTCCGGCGCTTGTCGACACCGTGCTGCGGCTGTTACTGGGTGCGTCGTGGTCGACGGACTCGTCACTGCAGCATCGCGCCCATCCTCGAAGGCGCTCTTTGTGCTTGGGCCCGCGAGGGTCGGGCTCTGACGGACCCGTCCGTAGCATCGCGCCGATCGCGCCCATCCCTTGAAGCGCTCTTTGTGTTTCGGGCCTCGAGATCGACGTTGAGTTCCGTCGAGCGGTGCATCTGTTCGGTTTTATTAGTTGAACTCCATACGTCCTGAGGAATTTACCCAGCGGCATTTTGGAGTACCCCGAAATATATTTTTTTGCGACAAACAACTCTGTTGTCCCTATTTGGTCTGATCACTTCGTCGGAAGCTGCTTGCGCGCAAGTTTGAGTGAACGCCCTACATACATTTTGATCCACGCGGCTTTCCGGAAAGCTGCATTTCTAAGGTATGTTGGCTGAAAGTTAGGGCCGAAGGGCTAAAGTCTGAAAGTTTTGAAGTCTGAGTTCTTGAAGTCTGAAGATTTTATGTCTGGAAGTGCTGAAGTCCCGAAGTCTTAAGTTCAAGTCTTGAAGTCTAAAGTCCCGAAGTTTGAAGTTTGAAGTCTTGAAGGTCTAGTAGGGTCCCATACACATTAGGGCTTGAAAGGTCTTTTTCAATAGGGTATGGAAGTTGCCCTTGAAGAGGATGTCCTCGTAGACAGCAAGTTCGTCCCTGATTGGCCAAAAGAGCTTCATTGCTTCCGGTAGTCCACTGGCTTTTTCTGGCCAGCCCTTGAGGGTTTTTTCGATGACTCCTTGGAGTTGTGGGTCTTGTTGTAGGTCTTGCTTTAACTCCTCCAGGGTAGTTGGAGCCATGGGGATGATGGTTAACACTTCCATGTCCTGTGTTGCCGATTCTGCTGTTTCTGTCGGCTTACAGTCTCTGCTCAGGAGGTCTGCAATGACCAGCTCCTTGCCTTTCTTGTAGACAATTTTTGGTGCATAGTGCTGCACATCAAGCAGCAGCCTTTGGAGCCGTGGTGGTGCTTTTCCCAGTGGCTTTTGGCTGATTGTTTCTAGAGGTTTGTGGTCTGTTTCTACTATCAGAGGTCTTCCGTATATGTATTGATGAAACTTTTTACAGCCATATCTGATGGCTAGTGCCTCTTTTTCTATTTGTGGATAGTTTTGTTGCGCAGCGGTCAGTGCTGCTGAGGCATATGCCACAGGCTTTCCATTCTGTAGGAGTACCGCACCTAACGCTGTCGAGCTTGCGTCAACCGAGACTGTCATGTTTCCATTCACGTCGTAGTAAGCCAGTGTTGGAGCCTTTTTTAAAGCTGCTTTGATTTCTTCTAGAGCGGAGCTTTGTTCCTCCGTCCATAGCCAGTCGACGTCTTGTTTTACAAGTTTTCTCAGTGTTGTGGTTTTATCTGCCAGATTTGGAACAAATTTTTGCAGGTACTGCAGCATTCCTAGCAATCTCAGCAGTTCTGCCCTGTTCTTTGGCTCACCAATCCGCTCGATGGCATTCACCTTTTCGTCGTCAATTCTCAGTCCTTCTTGCGTGAGCAGGTGACCAAGGAACTTCACTGTAGGTTGGTCGAACACACACTTGTCTTTGTTTAGCTTTGCTCCTGCCTCACGCAGCACTTTCAGGACAGCGTCTGTATGTTTTTGCAGCTCTTCGCTGGTCTGGCCGTGGACCAAGATGTCGTCCATGGAATTCACCACGTTTGGAAGGCCCTCGAGTAGCTGGCTGATCACCTGTTGGAACACTTCTGGTGCTGTAGCTATTCCAAACGGCACTCTTGTGAAGCAGTATCTTCCCCAGGGCGTGCTAAACGCCAGGTAGCTCTGTGTCTTCTCCGAGACCTTCAGTTGCCAAAACCCTTTTTCAAGTCCAGCAACGTGAAGTGAGTTGATCCTTCGATCTGGGCGACCACCTCTTCGAGGGTTTTGAGTGGATAGTGCCTTCTCAGCAACACCTTGTTGAGTTCAACTGGGTCCAGGCAGATTCTCAGTTTTCCGTGCTGTTTAACTACCACCATTTGACTGCAGAACGGCGTCGGTTTCGTGACTTTCACTACGATTCCTCGTCCTTCCATGCTGTCAATTTCTTCCTTTACTTCATCCATCAAGGCGTAAGGGACTTTCCTCGGTGGCTTGTTTTCAAGCTTTTGTGCTGCACCTTCCTCGATGTCCGCCTCATAGACGTAGTCTTTGATGCAGCCTATCCCTTGAAAGATGCTGTCGTCAGCTTTCGGTGTTTCAATTAAGCGTACACGCTTCACTAAGTTGAGAGTTTCACACGCTGTCTGTCCAAGAACAGGTGTGACTTGGGCGTCCACAACAATAAATGTCAGTCTTGCTCTCTTTCCACTAACTTCACACAATTCCTGGGCCTCCCCCACAACAGAAAGCTTGTGGTTAGTGTAGGAGACAATGTTCTTTACCTTTGAGGGTATCATCTTCAAGCCTGCTTGGCTTGCTTCCTGCTTGGATAGCACGTTACACTGCGCTCCCGTGTCTAGTTTCATTAGAACTGTCTTGCCGCTTCTGAACTGCACCGTCTCTTGCCATTCCAACGTTTTCTTGTTGGTTGCAGCTCTCAGCTCGGAGACGTACATTTCTTCACTGTCCGAGCCTTGCTTCTCCACAGCACCGACGACTCGTTGATTTTTCACTTTTTTCGATTTGCACACTGCTGCAAAATGGCCTACCTTGCGACATGAGTTGCAGGTTTTGCCGTATGCTGGACACTCTGCTCTGCGGTGTGTCGATCCGCAGTACTTGCAATTCTTTTTCCAGTCTGTTTGGTGACTTGGGTTTTTCTTTGTCTTGGCATTGACCACATCCACAGTTTTTGTTTCTTTTGCCGTCATTTCTTTCAGCTGTAGCGTCGCCTGTTCGCTTGCTCGGCACAAGTGGATGGCTTTCTCCAAGTCGATGGTCGGGTCGCCAAGAAGTTTTTCGCGAACGTCGTCATTTGAGATGCCCACGATGATTCGGTCCCTTAGAAGCTCGTCGGTCAGGTTCCCAAACTGGCACTTTTTCGCTTGCAACCTCGCTGTTGTAAGGAAATCTGTGAAGCTCTCACCTTCTTGTTGCTTCATCTTGTTGAACTTGTACCGCTCATAGGCGGGGTTGATTTTCGGCGTGAAGTGTTCTTTGAACTTCGCCTTTACTACTTCGACTTCCTTGCTCTCCGCCTCGCTCAGCGCGAACGTCTTGTAAATCTTTTGTGCGTCGGTCCCAATCGCAGTCATGAAGTTGGCCACCTGCACCTCCGGCGGTTTTTTGTTTAGCTGCACCGCGGAGGCGTACCAATTATAGCTTTGAAGCCAATCCTCCCACTCGCTTGGGCCCAGGGACGCAACATCCAACGGTCTGGGAGGCCGGAGCCCATTGTCCGCCGCCATTTCCGTTTTCCCGCGCAGTCGCGTCTACCTTGACTCACTTTGGCTTTTGTGGATGCCGTCTTCGGTCTTGTCTGCTTACTTCTTTTGCTCGCTGGCTGTTGGCTTCGTCATCCCGCTTCTGACACCATGTGATGATTTTGAAACCGTTTATTAAAGCTTAATAAAGTTAGGACGTGGCTGGGGCCATGGCTGGGCCTGGGAGACCGGTCGGAAGTGATGTCGCTCACCATGGAGCTTCCGTAGCATGAGTGATCTTGCTGACGATGCGGCTTCCGTTACACCTCCCTCCCCCTCATCCTCTTCCCCCTCCTTTTGCCTCCACCTCCTCCCCTCCTCCTTCCTCCTCCCCCTCTTCCTCTCCTCCTCCCCCTCCTCCTCCCTCCTCCTTTCCGCGCGGTGCATTATGGGATATTTCCCATGATGCACCGCGCGGTTACGCCGACGGCGACGGCGACGGCGACGCCGCTCAAGCCGGAAACGGGCGCCTAAGAGCTGCGCTCTAAAAGGTGATAGCCTGTACCGCGGAAGCCAGAAATGCCGCGTCCATTGAGGGTAATTTTGGGATTGTATAATATACAAGATGCAAGATGAGGACGACATGCTCTTCTAAGCGTCGCCCAAACCGCTTCGCAAGTCTAGGAGTTTCGGTGACGGTTCACACGAGTTCGCCAGTGAGCTAAGGCATTTTTCGGAGAGCTGTTCGTTTCACGTTCAAGATGGTATTGCCCTTGTGGTTTAATGGTAAGGTCACTCAGTTAGGTGAAGGCAGCGGCGGCAGGTGAGCCAGTCGAAGTTGACGGCTGCAACCTCCGATGCATTGACGTCCAAGGCTAGACGTAGCTTTGCGTTCGCGGAGCTTACGCAGACGCTTATTCTACAGAAACTTACCCATTTGTGTAGTCATTAGCTTCAAATGTCGGGAAGGCTGCAGAGTGAAAGTAACCTTCCGATTCTGGAAATAATACAAGAATTCAGAAAAGTGCCGCTGAGGCAACTATCGCAACGCCAATCACGAACGAACTTGCAGACACTGATTTACCGAGATGTGTTGCTCGAACTAAGAAAAGAGAATAAATTCGACAAAGGAACTTACGGAACACGACCGAATGATTCTCCAATTTAGTAGAAGACAAATAGAACGGTGAGAGCGTGCTAATGTGATCGTCAAGACCGTGAAAGAGCGAGTCTTTTTGTCTTTTTCTTTTTATCTGTGTTCGTGACCCCCCCCCCCCCCCAAAAAAAAAAAAAACGGTTTGTTTTTCTTTGTTGTTTTAATGTTGTTGTTGCGTTTTTTTGTTTCTTTTTTTGAGGGAGGGGGAATTTGCGAACGCTAAGACATGATTGAGCTAAATATGCAGCGCCCAAAGTGAATGGTCATGGCGTTCGTCGTGTAGGAACGTTTGACATCACCGAACAAAACAATCAGGCGCATAAAAAAGGGCAGGATCTATGCTTCGTCTCATCCTACGATGAACTAAAGGCAAACTCCACAGACCGCCAGATCCAGTCTCGAGCCACTTACAAATGGACCTTTTGTAGAAATACGCGGTGCGCATGCGCGGAGTATTTGATACGCCTGGGTTCAGAGTATCTAGTTCCAAACAATCCGCCATCTTGCATTTCTCGCCTTTGGCCGCCTCGGAAGAAGAAGAAGAAAATAAGACCATCGAGAGTCGAGATCAAGTTTTGATGTTGCGAACAAGGTGAACACGAGTCATCGTACTGACGACGCCCCTTCTAGATTATGACGTGCACCGCAGTCATGCCGGTGAACTGTGTACCCTTCGGCTGTCGGAACTATTATCGCCCGGGTTGTGGAACTAGCTTTTTTCGCTTTCCGTGTGGTAAGCTTCATCCCGTTAAGCGGGCAGCCTGGATTCGTGCAGTCAGGTGAGTTGACAAGTCTGACCCCTCGAAGAACCAAAAGAAAACGAACCGGTAGCACACAAGAAGCCTAACATATACGTTGTTTTCTCTACAAATACTCTCCAACCAAGTGCGCCTCAGATTCACCCATCGCCCCATAGGTGGCAGCACATATTCGCCAAAAGGTCCATTGCATGGCAATTCGCAACGAGGCACATACGTGTCGGTGCGCCCGTCTCAGATCATTGATGGTGATGGGCGGACAGTGGTTCGAATTTAATAGCACTGGTTGACTCATCAATTTTACATTGAAAACAAAAGCCACAACATACGGGCTTCTTGATTAGAAGCCACCAAAGCATGTCATAGCTTAGTGTCAAACGAGATTGGACCTGGCGGCCCGTGGCTTTCGCCTTTAGTCCAGCGTTGCACGAGACAATTCGTGTGCGTGATTGATAGTGCCGGTGATAGCAAACGAAAAACAAACAAAGAGCGTCAAGATAAAACAAAAATTGTGTCGCGTTTTTAATTATACAGCTTGGAGTAAGTGTGCCACAACGGGCGAGTTGTCTCTCAGCTGTAGATGAGCATATAGCCTGTACAGGACAACCGCTAGCCTGAGCTTTAACGTGCACCTCGCAGTAGTGATATACGACCGCACGCTGGTGTGATGCTCATCCAGATCGAAACAGTCATCATTGGACAGCGGGAGATATTCTTGCGAATACTTCCAATGCGTCGAAAGGGCCAAGGTTATGGCCAGAAGACGTCCGAAGAATAAAACGCGAAAAGTGGATGAAGCGAAATGATGGATAAAATTAAACAACCAAGGGTATCACGAAAGAAGCGTCGTGATTAGAAGCCCCAAGTGAATAACCAAACCAGAGGAACCTTCGTACTTCCTATCAAGCAACGCGATTGACAAGAGAATACAGTGCCACAAAGAAAGTTGTATATGTGAATCAAAAACTCGATCTAGACTCGGGTTTGGCTCCCCAATGTGTTTTTAGAAGAAAAGATTGGAGGCGCCATTCATTTGAAAGGAACCAGGCAAGCCATTAATGTTTTTTTTTTCCGGTTTTAGAAAAGCAACACTTGGATTTCAACCTATTACTACCTTGCAAAATATAATGTGAGTTGTGTTGAAAAGCAATAAATATATTTCAGGCAAGCGATGGCCTTTTATTTGGGAAGCAAGGCAGCAAACTCGATGACTATGATTGCAGTCACCGTATCTTGCGCCACCGCGCCACAGAAATAGCCTCGAGCTATTTCTTTTTTATACATGTCGCTCCCTCCCAACAAATGTAATGGCCGTAGGGGTGCTTTTTGCAGAGGTAGTTCACTGTAGCAGAGGTAGAGTGAACCAGAAACGACTGAGTGGGGCGAGCTACAGGATCCGCTCATGCTTTCAGTTGCACCTCAAAATGTGGAAAATGAACAGTTGGCACCAAGCCACTTCGATCGCAGCGCCACCTTCGCTGCTATCAAGGGAGCGACGAGAGAGGTCGTCATATGTGTATTATAGTTCCTTAGGGGTTACAATGTATTTTTTTATGATTTTGACATCAAAGGTAACGTCAAATCGCCACGTCCCGACAACACCACGACGTCGTCGTCGTCTACGACGTTTCGCGACGACCAGATGCTGTCGTAAGACTGTCGTGCCGTCGCGTTGCGACGAGGACGACGCCGTTTCGTGAAATCAAGTCACCGCCGTAACGCGGTCGCGACATCGCGCAGCGTCGAGGGTGACTTGGACGTGGTCGTCGATGCTGACGTTGACATCGACGCGTCACGCAACGTTAAACATCGCTATGACGTCACGTTAACGTCATCTTGACGTCGTCGTCAACGTCAATGTCACAACGACGTAACGACAAAGCCTTGACGGCGTGTAATGTCGCCGTCTGCGCCAATATCAACGTCGACGCGCCGTCACTTCGAAGCCTTGACGTCCTGTAACGTCGTCGTCGTCGACGATGACGTCGACGTCGACGTCGTGAAGTTGGCGGAAAGTCGTCGTGACGCAGGGGCGGATCCAAAGGGGGGATGGGGTGGCCACCCCCTCCCCCTTCTCGGAGAGCAATTTGACAAGGGTGGACCAACCGGTGCACAAGAAAAAATGGGAGAAAATTATCCTTACAAATTTTTACGCCCCCCTCCCCAAAAAAAGTTCTGGGTCCGCCTTTGTCGTGACGTCGAGTTGCGTCATGTCGACAACGACATCGACGACATGACAGCAAGCTTCTTTGTGACGTCGCATCTACAAGGACGCCGTCATCTCGACGTCGCGTGACGTCGTCGTCGTCAATATAGACATCGACGTCGTCGTCAAAGCAATATGACGTCAGAACGCAGTCTTGATATCGTGTAACGCGCGTTGTCAACGCCGATGACGACGTTGACGTCAAGGCGTCGTTGTGATGTCATATCTCGTTGTGACAACAAGTCAGGTCGTGGTGACGCTATGTATTGACGAGACGCCTGACGTCTAGGTTGGCCAGTCGAGCTTGGCGTTAAAACGCAAGGCATTTTTCATAAAATACGGCCAATCCGAACCACTTCGCTCGTAGCGCCACAGAGGGCGCTACGAGCGAAGTGGCTGGATCAGCCTTTTTTTCCACATGCGGATGTGCGGAAATAGCACTCCGGTGGCCCCACTCGTCCTTTCTAGTACTCTCCAGCAGAGACTCAGCGCAGGAAGCTTTTAGCCATGTTTTGCTCAGCTCAGTATTAGCTCAGCGTAGGAGGCTTATAGCCATGTTTAGTTTGGGGGATCGGTGGCCAAGTGGGTCGTAAAGTAGTGCCACTCAAATAAGCTACGCTTTAGAGTAACGACACTTGGCCATATTGTGGCTTAAAATCATGGTTGCCAGTTATCTGAAGCTTTATCTGAAATCACAGGAAACGCTTTTCCGTCCTTCACAAATGTTTAAACAGTCCGCGACGGAGCAAAGCAATATTACATGAGCTTCCTAACACCGAATCGAATGCTGAGGAAGTCGCACTTTTGAATCATGGCGATCGGCAGTTGCGTCTGCTCTGCACAAGCCCCAATATGGCGGCGCCCACAACAATGTCGGGGAACGGAGTGCCGATACTCTAAGCGCAGCTCATTTAGTGGCTCTAGGCTAAAGCGCACACCCAGCTCGACGCGCGTGGTGCGAAAGCTCGCGCTGCAGAACCCAGGGATCCTGGGTTCGAGCCCCACCCCTGCCCGTTTCGATCTGGATGAGCATCGTACCGGCGTGCGGTCGTGTATCACTACTGCGTGGTGCACGTTAAAGACCCCAGGCTAGCGGTTGTACTGCACTGGCTAAATTGCTCATCTACAGCGAGTGACTCGTCGCAACTTTAAATGGCTGACCAACTACACGCTGTATAAATATCCCCACAACCCAATGTTTAGTTTTATCAAAGGTACGAACCTCGTGCTAGTGGTAGATCATCTACTCGGATGTTCTACACTGTATTATAATGCAGTGTATGAACCCTTTCTATGCATATGCAGACAAATATATCGGCTGACAGTCACTGGAGCATTTTGAACGCCGGTCACGATGTAGGATATATATGGGTGTAGTCACCTCGAGGGCCGCAGCATAGTCTCCTCTATAAACAATTGCAAGCATGGAGACCGGACTGGTGCCCCATGCGTGCGAGCACGTGCAGCGTGCGCGTGAACGTAGCTTTGACAAGCTTGCAATTGAACGGGCGTGCCCGCACGAGCAGAAGCATGGCGGCGGCCAGTCGCCCAGCTTGCAATCGTCTATACTGACAAAGCCTCGCAGATCGCCACGAGACGCGGCCACCGAAAGTGAAAGGGTAGAGCGGCAGACAAGACGATAAAGCCTCTTCATATTTTAAAAGTAGCGCAAGGTGCGTCGATGCACGAGGCACGTACAACGTGCAGCTCTTGGGAAGCTCAAGGCGGCACAGCGAAGCACTGAGCAACAACTGAGCTAAATTTCAGGCGCCATGTTCTTCCCAGAAGTGGCACGCGGCACGTGTCTAGAGCATTTCCACAACAATAAATAACGCCACTTCTCCCAGTATTGGTAACGTGCGCGATCAAAAGCGTCGCTGTGGTCGGCCTGTCACGATTGGCCGAATTCCGACTATGCAACGGCAAAGGATTTCTCATGGACGGAAATAAGAGGAATGTAAGAACTTCAATTTTGACGGTGTCGGCAGTGTTGGTTTCCAGAGTGCTATGATTTCGAGCTTTCACCATACTCATTAGAAACACCATCGAACTTGTTGGTCGCAAGGTAATGACGTCACGAAAGGTAACCATATGAGGGCGCCAACAAAACATCTCGCCGCTAATAGAGGGGCTTTACAAGAGGCTAGAGTGCCTTCATACACGCGTGCGCTTTTGCTTGAGTGCTGACATCTCTGCCATTTTTCCGCCCAATCGGTCATTTATGCATTTTGAGATGTGCGCTATCCGGTGTCACTCCGCTCGAGCGCGTAGCTTTGGCTACAGTGAGCTAGAATAGGAGTAGTGGAAAAATAGCCGGCTTCCAGGTTAGGCGTTTCGTGTAGAACCTACCAGGTAGCGCTGGTGTTCGATTCCGGAGCACTCCTGCCAGCGAAGTTCGCGCCAAACGTAGCTGTTTTTGATGTTAGCGGTTCATTAGTGTGGCCTGTGTATAATTTATGGGTATTTCAACGTCTATGAATTAATGTTTAAAGCTTACTTGGGCAATGTAGTGAAAACCAGGGTAACCCGTCTTGCATGCTGGCGCGTAGCGGTTCGCATCTGTCTTCTTTCTCTTCGTTTTCATTGCTTAGCGACAAGACTCGAACCTATGTAATCATAACGCTAAGCACTTGACATGCACGAAAACAAATTGCGAAAACGACCATAGACACCACAGAAACCATCTGAGAACATACGCGACGCCATATCCCGTGTTACAGTAGTCATGTCCTTCGGATTTCGACAACAGCGCCACTCGCGGTAGTCTACACTTCTGGCTTCACACGGCCAATGGAGCGCCGCCGACGATTTTTCCACTACCCCTATATTCTAGTTCACTGTACTTTGGCTAATGCATAGACGCCATTTTACCGCCAACGTCGCTCACCGAGTGCGCGAGAGCGTCACGCGCTGGCACATTCAGGGCAACAATGAATGTCTTCAGCCTGAGACAGACAGACATATAGGCACCCTACAAGAGGCTAAATTGCCTTCATACACACGCGCTTTGTGAGTGGTGACATCTGAGCCATTTTTACGCCCAATCATTTTTATGCATTTTGAAGCACGTGCAATCCGGGGTCAATCAGCTCGAGCGCGTAGCTTTGGCTAATGCAGAGACGCCATTTTAGCGCCCACGTCGCACCGAGTGCGCGAGAGCGTCACGCGCTGAACATTCAGTGCAACAATGGATGTCTTCACCCTGAGACAGACAGACATGTAGGCACCCTACAAGAGGCATGTAACCGGCGCCCTGCTGCGGCTAGATGCCGAAACGCACTTGTTCTGAACGATGGAATGTCCGCTCGTGTTTCTCGTGTTCCTCGGGCCAGCTTCTTTTCTCGTCGGGTTTGAAAGCAATACGCTTTTGCATCAGCAGCCCCCGTTCCAGTTACGTAATGCTCGAAACACCGACGTCACATGAGGTAGCGGTGCGGAGATGCGCGCTTATTTCGCCGGTGTGAAAATAATATCTTAACATAAAAAAAAAGTTTTTATAAAGCAATTTATTACCGCAAATTTGGATCGGCTCATGAAGAACAGAGAATCCAAAAAGGAACTGCTAATTTCATGGACCGAAATGGCGACCATACGGGTAGCCTGGCGCTACTTTCCCAGTATCCAGTGACTTAACGGGAAGCCACTTGGACAATCCATACGAATCGTGAGTAGAAGTCGTAAAATGTGCGTCCCTGTCCGCGTAATTACTTTCAAGTCTACCACACTATGCCAAGGAGTCCACATCGCAATACACCTGGACAACAAAACAAATGCACCCAAGCGCATAACTTCTGCAGCCTTACAGCTCGCATCATCATCTTCGAATTTGTTTTGCTCGGCAAGAGCGAGTAGGGATGGACAAACCCGCAGGATATGCGACGACATCACGTGCAACTTCATCTAGTGTTCTGCTGGCTGTAATCCTGGAGGAGGGGTTGGGACCCACCGTCGTCGCAGCGGGCGCGCGTCGCTCACCGACGGTCGCCGCGGCTGCGGCCAGGTTCCAGAGGTCCCGCGGTCGCATGCTTGCTCTCCCAGCCTGAGGGGATGGCCGCCGGGAGCCGAGTGCGCCGCGAGCCGAGTGCCGACTGCGGCGAGGAAGAGCCCTGTCCCGCTGACACGCTTTCCTGGACCAAAGAAGCAGACCAGAAGAGCGGAGGGGCCCCTTGCCCGCCTGCATGAGCGCCCGCGCCGCCCCTCGCCCGCCGCCACCAGCGCGATCCAGTCCAAGTGGATGCATGCCAAGCAAAGCCGCAACGCTGGCCGCTCCCCCCCCATCCTTGCCACTGCCCGTAGTCGGACTTGCTCTTCGGCCTCTCCGTGCCCCCCGATGCATCGGGGATCGGGGGGGGGGGGCGGAGATCTCTCGCCGTCCCGCCATGGCGAGGATGTGACAGTTCGTCGTCGCATTCCGTCTCTCCATGACAGCTTCGTTGTCACGAGCGCTTTCATTTCCCTTTGATGCCTTAATCGGACGTGGCTTCGTGTGTGGATGGCGCTTGCTCCGCTTACGTTCGTTTGTCCGTTACGCGCTGAACTGGGTTTCTCGGAAAGGGCATTGGCCCCGGCGGAATTTCGTTCGAGTAATGGAGATTAACTCCCCTTTGGTTGCTTTTGGTTGCTTTGATTTTGCTTGCGGAAGCGTGACGAATGTCAGGGAGGACTCGGTGGCTGCGTTTTTGCTCGGGATTTACGCCGATTGTTTGTTACTGGGGGATAGGGCAGGCACGTTGCCAGGATTTTGATTGGGGGGGGGGGGGCGCCCATGACAAAATGCTCTATGAGGGGAGGGGGGAGGAGGTCCCAGCAAATTGATCAATTTCGGGGGGGGGGGAGGGGGTCCCGGGTTCCACAGGCTCCCCTGGCTACTGTGCCTGGAATAGGGTACCATAAACGGCAACTTTTATTACGTGGCTCTTATATTTTGGCACCGTATGCGCTCGTTGATGTACAGCTCTTGTCGATTTAGTAGCAAAAAGAGTAATCTAACAAATCCTACCATCTCGTAACGTGTTATTACGAGGTGCTCAGAAAACGGTTCTGACGTCACATCGTGAACTCCACGTCGAACAAGTAAGACGACACGCTGAGTGTCACATGGCATATTCAAAATTATGGGTATGGGATGTTCCCGGTCTCGACATTCGCTGGACATTACATCGGAGCGATTGACACCCCGTGTGCTGTGCGGGAAAGTAAACGCGTTGGTCTACACGAACCTTTCTCGGGCTCATACCTTGGCGTTGTAAATCCCAAGCGACAAATATTTTACTAGGAGATTTTTTTCCCGGATATTATCGGATTTTATTTGAAGACTCTAACCCTGCGTATACAAAAAACAAACAAAAATACAAAAAAACAACATTAGTTTGTTTGCACGTCATACAAAAAAGACTTCGCTGTAGACATGGTGAGATAATGATCTCCGGGGACGCCTCAAGCATCTTTGGAGCATGTTTGCGAGTTCATACATACGTATAGGCTTCGAAGATTCCTGCAGCCAGTTTTTGTATATCGGTACCCTCATCCAGGAAGAAACGCTCCCGGACTGTGTATGCACACTCTCTCTGGATGGATGGATGTTGAATGAATTTTAATGGCTATACCCTTTGAAACGGGCGGTAGCTTGCGCCACCTAGCCTTGTATCACGTACTAGCGTAGCGGTGTGACCGAGGCTTTACCGATATTGACGTGACCGACGATGCTGCCGGGGGAGAAAAACACGCCTGATTCAGGGTCGAACTTTATGATTCGCGCTAGTGGCCCACTCTCACGCAAACGCTTCTATCGGCTTCCACCGCCTTTTTCGCTTCACGACTCCGTGACCATCCCATTCTGGAGCACGACGCCGGAGGGAGGGGACCGCCGCGTGTATAAGAGCTCGCTCGAACAACAAAACCTGTAATCGTACATCGTGTATAGACGACGCTTGTCCTCGTGTACTCGTTCTACACGCTGCCCGCCTGTCATTCATTATACATCTCCGATCACTCCATCAGTCGGTGGACTTGCACTGCACATGCGCTCTCGTGACCGGTCGGCTATTTTTACTCGGCCTAATGCTCGCAGCGGAGGTTCTTCCCCAGTGTCTCTGCTATAATGTGACCCTCCGGGTGTCTTGCGACACGAGCCCGAGGCGTTGCGTGTTCGTTTCGTATACATGGGGACGTGGGTTTGGCCTTGTCAATCATCTCTCATTCGTTAATGGGACCGCAATCTGCGGCTGATCACTGACTGCGCATCTTCGCTGCAACTGGGCATTAGAGTTCATGTTGGGTTGGTGGGAGCCATGGGTGCGTGTTGACCGCCGTTTGAGCTGGTTTCTAAGCGAGTGCTGTGGTAGAAAAGCGTCACTCGAGGAAGACCTATATATTCGTGCGACCTTTCCTCTCGAAACGAGTACTTAGAAGCGTCGATGCGATCAATTGGGTTACTTGTATCGCCTTCCGGCTTTAGAGTACTTTAGGTATTACTGATCGTGTGAATTGAAACTAAAGTGGAAGTTCGAGTGGCCTGTCGTCAAATCGGATTGCTTTTTTAAATTTTTTTTAGCTTGATTTTTGTTTTAGCAACGTGAGTTGTGCCAAGATTATTCCAGAAACGGTCTTCTGGCCGGTGCCGTTTTTCGTGCATTTGCGTATAGGCGTATGCTTTCTCGCTTTTTGAATCGACGAACATGCGCGTGCTGAGGTGTGAAGATCGCACGCTGGGCTGTGGTTTTGTTAACATTGGTTCGGTGTATGCACCTAGCTTCAGCTTAGGTTTTTCGTGCTACGTTATCCAGGCTAACATAGTTTCCACAGTGCAGTCAATATCCTTCTTTTTTTTTTTCTGAAATAGTGTGCGACGATTATCGCGTGTCCCGAATTTCCCGCGATTTTCGGTACACGTGTATCATTTACGGGACTTGGTTTGAAGCTCTTCACAGAATCGACTGGCAACCGTTTCCTGGTGACAGATCAATCGGTATTTACTTGCACATGCACCCTAAAAATAAATTCCCGCATACCGAAGATGACCATGCATCCCGGGTCCACAGAAAAGAGATTGGATGTACTATTTGTTTATTATTCTTATTCTTAATATTATTGTTATTACTATTTATTTACAACAAAAACTGCTCATATTCTTTCGTGTGCTGTATACATATTGTACAGTACATCACTTTATAGTTCGTTTGTGACGCAGTTCGGCTGTCCACAAAACGAAAAAGACTTCGACCATGCGGGCAGAAATTGAGGACGAGGAGAAGACGAGAGCGCGCGAGGAAGTCAGAACACCGAGTTCTTGGTTGGAATGGTTAGAGGGTAGACGGAAAGCTAGATACCTTAGTTTCGATCCTTAGCAGCCTATTAATGTGTGCTCGTTCTGAGCATGTGCTCTAAACAGCGCCCTCAAATATGGCGTCCACTGCATACTCCCTGTCATAGGCGTAGACTTCAGGGGGCATCGGGGCTCGTGCCCCCCCCTGGTGAGATCCGGGAGGGAGGCAAACGGCTCAAGCCAGCTCCGCACGCTCCTCCCACTCCTATCCCGGTGCGCCGGAGCGAGCGACCTCATTATCATCTTGTCACGCGGAGACGCTGTTTCACGTGCCATGTAACGAGCTTGCTATGTAGTGGCATGTAAACAAAATAACGCCCACGTTGCCTTTATTGACAAAAATACATGGGAAATGGAATCCCAGCGTGCTTTCGTTAGGTTCAATCTCCAGTTCTGGCGAAACAGGTAACGCGCCAGCACCCCCCCGCCTCCCCCCCCCGGAGAACTTCTCGCCACCTGCCCCCCTCCCCGGGAAAATGGAAAGTCTACGCCGCTGCCCCCTGTACTGTTGTAACTTCGCTCGAGTGACCGCGGCGTAGAAACGACATCCACCATTACGGGCGAGGTGATCTTAGGAACTAAGAAAGCTAATTTTACTAGTCAATAGAATTTGAGAAGGGAAATGCGCACGCGATCGGCAGCTTGCACAGGGTTATCACTATCATGCACGAGCTGTGTATGCATATTTCGAGCATATTTCTACCGATGTGGCTGGCCAGTTTCGCCGTCCTTGCTAGCACGGCTACGTCATTGTTGTGTCTCAAACGCAGCGGTCCTCCTCTCTCTCATTGGCCAGAAAGCTGATAATGTTTACTTCGCGTGCGGCGCTGTAAAGTACACGCTCTTACGCATTTCTCTTCTGACGATTCGATTCCCTCTTGCCTCTAATCTCTCTTCTACCCTCCAAACAGAGCAACGTAGGTAGTTATTTCTCCTTCCAAACAGTTCGTTTTCGACGCATTCTCGTGTCTGCCATCGTATTTTTGTTTCCGTTTTTTTTTATCTTCATCGAAAGGTTTCGGATTTTAAGTGCCTTCCTCCCCCTCCTTTGTTCGCGAACTTTTGTTTACGGCTCGTTACTCCGAAATTGCCGCTTCAATTTTTTTTTGCCTTCTTCTCTTTGTTGTTCTTCTGCGTCTTCTTGGAGTACATTCGTAACACCGCATCCGCTGCTGGGAGCGCTCGGTTTCGCTCCAGATATGGCAGCTTTGCGAGATGTTCGGCCGTATACTAATTGACGTCAGGACGGCGGAAAATAAGTGTGGGAGAACGGGTCCCGAAGAGAAAAGCGTTACGACCAAGGGACGAGGGAGTCTTTAAACACGTGTTTCTCCTAGCAGTGTGTGTGTGTGTGTGTTTGTGTGTATGGGGCGGTGACACGCACAAATGGAACAGCGTTTCTTCTTCTGGAAGCTTCGAGGAGACGTCGGCCCGACTCAGGGTTGCCCACTTACTTGTTGAACAAACTACAGATGGCTCGCACGTGACGTCATCGTATGATGTAGTCACTGACAGCATACAAAAAAAAAAAAGGCGGGGCGGGGCTTATGTTTTTTACGCTTTGTGATTGGTCCTTTGGCGTTTTTATCGGCTAATCCAGCAGCCCCATTGGCTGCGGAGTGGTAATGAAGTGCCCAGAAATCGCCACGCTGTGCTTTTTTTAAGTTGTTGTTAGTGATTGGTTATTCCTACTTGTTCTTGCCAAGATAAAGGACATTCAATGGTCCGAAATGTTATCTGCAAAAGGTACGCGTTCAGCAGCGAGGCCACCGGAGTGGCCGCACGTTTTGACGCCAGTGCAAGCCATGTGTAGTTGCTGACAGTATGAGAACGTCAGGGAAGTAGGCCTCTTACTTGTCCCGCCTCCAGCGCGAGCGCTCTACCTTCGGTTAAACTTGGGCGTCTCTTCTGCCTCGTGCGTGCACGCGCAGCCGCGAAGCACGGTGGAAGGCAACGCGCAGCCGCGAAGCACGGGAAGGCAACGAGCGAGCGCGGTGGGCGTCGGACATCTGAAAAGAGATGCCATGCCGCTTTCGTACGATCAGAAAAATAAGGATGAGGAAAGGGACACTATTCTGGGTAATAAATAAAGTATCTGTAAAATATATTTTTTTTGTGAGAAAAAAAGGTTTTTTAAAATCGAAAACAAAATTAGCTTCTTTCCGCACTAGCGTTGCAATGGCAGTGGTAATATACAATGTCTTCTGCGTTGCTTCGTGTGCCATGTTGAACCTGGTACGCATCTTGTACCTCGACGGTGCAAACGTCGTCGTGCAATAATTAATAATAATCAAAAAATGGAAAAAGCCTTGCCAAAGCTGTAGCGCTGAGTCTAGCGGGAGTGAAATGTGAAGTTGGCGTCTCTTGAGGTCGCACACCCCAGTTTTGTTGACCCTGCTCTTTCTCGTCTCCCCGTTTCCTCCGGATCAAATGGTTCTTCTCCATCCCCTATCCTTCAGCACATTCTCCGACCTCATGTGTGAAGGTGCTCGCTCAGTGGCACCCATACTCGTTGTCACCTCAAGAAAACAACAACAACGAAAACAAGTTTTGCGCATTGGTTCTACACATATCTTAATTCTTCACATAAAGAGGAAATAGTAACGGTCCGTGAGGAGGCGGACTTTTTTTCTATTTTTTTGAGGTGAAAACGAGATATTCAAGGCCGCGTTGTTTGCTTTAACTACGCCACCTATAGAAAGTCGACGCAGGACACTGATTGGACGCGAGTGCTCCGTCATCATTCGGCTGGGACCCAGGTTCGATTCGTGTGGATACGAGGTCTAGCCGAACGCTGAACTCTGTACTCATGTGACGCTGTTCAACAAAAATAATAATATATTAATTGTTTGCAGTGTTGTTTTCTTTTTGTGTTTCTGTGTGAGTACCTGAACATCACAGAGTAGATCGCCAAACGTTCAATGAACGAAGAAAGGTTCTGGCTGCGGAATGAAAGAGGCACCGATTCGTCGAACTCGTGCTCCGGAGGTATAGTTACTTCAGCATATTTCTAAACTTTCTTCGAGCCAGCCGGCAACAAGATCACATGTAACAAGCACAGCGTGATCCAAATAAGTTCACGATGAGAATGTGCTCCCGCGATGAGTAAGTAACTGCGCACTTTCTCACGTTCTTCTCTGCCCTTGGCTTTCTTTATAATTTTCAACTATCACCTTATTTTAACTTTGCTTTATTTCGAGGATGGGACGATATCGGCCCACCGGCCGGTTTTCCTCGTTTTATTTTTTTAACTAAATCAACTTCCCTCTCTTTTTCTCTCTTTTTTTTTCCTTGACTGATTGTTGTTCTAGGTTGTTTTCCGGCAACAGGCAACGCTACACAGCACGTGTTCCCACAGTGATACGGTTAGAGGCACCCTAAGGGTAGGGGGCCCCCACGTTTTGCTATGACGGCGCTCGGCAGAGCACGAATCCCAAACTAAATAAAAATGAGTAAAGAAAATGAGTTGAAGTATTTTTATTTAGGTTTAGAGAAAAACTCACCAGACGACGGTTTTTAAACTTATTTCGTCCAATATGCGCTGTGAGATCAGATCACTTCTCAAAACCCGACGACGTGCTTGTGTAGCTTCCGCTTGAACTTCGCCGTCACGCAGTGTTTCCTCACTTTCTTTATTGTTGGTTGGCTAATTGCTAACGGAACTGTGGTTGTCGAACCTGTTCACTTGGTTTCTTATTCACCTCAGTCTTCCTCTAAAGTACACGCATATGCACAACTATCCAAAGAGACATAGTCGTGAGATTCTCTCGAAGAAAGGGCATTTTATCCGGAGAGAGTTCGGTTGACGGTCGCCACAATTTAGCCGCCATCGAAAACAACAAAATGGCGTTCTCTTTGTACGTAAACGACTTCGTAACCCCTGCCTGTATGTGTGTCTCGTATTAATCATGCGATTTAAAATTCACATGGTATTCGACTTCATCGGAGCACCAATGATATTTTCGATATCAGTGCCACTAGACGGCAGAGCAGGTTGTTTTGAGCTCTCTACTCCTTAATCCCCAGGGTCCCTCAGTGATGGTTTCTAGAATGTCGACACCTGCAAAACTGCCAAACACACACACACACACTACACACTTTTGCTCCCTCAACTATCGGCATCGTTACCAAGAGCACTATAGTCGAGTGAGAGCCACCGCCGCAGCGGCGCACGTCTGGTATTCATCAAGCCTCATAACTGAATTTGATTCGGTGCCACCGCCACTGAGTGAAGTTTCCCGCAGACAAAATACGTAGCGATTTGGTTGAGGTCTGCTCGCGTGCACATTTCAGTGTAAGTATCTAGATATACTCATTTAGTGGATGTCTGGGGCCATTTCTTGAACTCTTCGTTACGCAAGTGCAGATGATACTTGTAGCACTTTTTTGCTAGATTTTGGCGAACCGTCTTATATTATGAGGTTGGGTGTAATAATAATTTTGAGTGTGGATGAAAAACTGACACGTGAATGTCTTTGAGGAGTTCTGCGTTTTCACTTTTGTTCCCTTTGAGTCGGCATAGGACTTAAATATGGCTGGCGAGCTTGAGCGCTTCTTGATTATTATAAAAATAAAGTTGCCAATCAGATAACGTTATTTACGACTTTGACAGTCATTATGGATGTGGTTATTCGGGGGCATTTAGCGGTTGTACACAAATAAATATAGCTTTGAATGTTTTGGTCGTGCACTATACCGGACGGGAACTCACCTGCGGTCTAAGGGTTCAGTGCTTGATCCTCTGGACAAGAGTCACTCCCGGTTGACCCAAGAGACTCCCTGGCAGCCCCTTCCTGGCGTGACAGTAGCTCCAACGGCACTAGTTAGGCCGCGCTCATTAAGTCCAGGACAAATGACACGGAGGGTCGCGGAACAGTTCTGGCAGCTGCGTTCAGTCGCTTGGACAGATCTTTTGTATCGTGCGACTGTCGGACCTGGAAAACGCGTTCAGGGGGTACTCACTGGTGGCGGTTAATTATGAATCATCCCCTACGCGTTCTTCTTACTTGCCATCCCTCGTCGGCTCTTTCGTGTAGTCTTCGGCAAATGCTCGTCGCGTTTGCTCGCAAGTCCCTAAGCAGTCGCACCAATCCTAGACAATCCTGCGATAGCTTGTGGCAGCAGTGGAGACTCGGGAAGACATCCGACGGCTCTTCAGGGTCGCGATCCGTCGTATACGAGTGCGGATCGACTCCGCTCGTAGATGGTCGTGAAGAGTCCTTGACCTTGACGGTCCTGGATGCCCTCCAATGCTATCCGGTCGTTCGCTGGAACGCTAGTGACACCGGTCGAACCGACGGTGAAGGTATTTCGCGCCGCCTGGGCCAGGGAATTGGTCGTCGTAGGGCCGCCGCGGTCGTGACCGTTTTATAGAGCGAGGAGGACGTGTCCTTCCCTGCGGCGATCTGGGTTAGTCCTCTCGACTGCTCCTGGGACCGACGCGGACGGCGCGTCGGGTTCATCGCGCCACTTGGCCGCGCTCTCGCCTCGCCGCCGGTCTCGCCTGGCTTGTCGTCGGACGCTGCGTGTAACACGGAAGGTGTGGCTGATGGTCGCCGCCATGCCCACCTCGTCCACCGGTTCTCGTCCACTTTCTTTCGGTGGCCTTTCAGTTCTGATTGCGGCGATGCGCGTTCGACGATCAGGGTGACGGTCATTTGGACCGATCGAGAGGTAATAAGGCGAGGGAACTTCGTGTGTTGTTGTTATCTCTGTTTCCCTGTTTTGATGCCTCCTGTGCCGTAAAGCCGGGGTAACACTGCTCATACGTCATACGAAAGACAGTCTGCAAACACGAACCGACTGCAATATCCCTGGTCTCAACTCAACGCGTGCCGAGTTTCTCCTTGAACTTGTTGTTGTGCGGTATTCGAAGCACGGGTCTCCAGGTGACTCCTGTTCGAATCTGTATAGAGAGGCTTGTCTTTTTGTGTAACGTGCGGCAGATCCGCCCTCATAAAGTCCCTCCCCCAACACCTTCCCCGAATTCGAAGTGTCTCTCGATGAGAAGTCGCCGTTCGCTAAAAAGTTGTTTGACGAGCTGAGCGACACCTTCTAAGAATCCACCAACGAATCTTCCTTTGATTTTTTTCCGGCCTTAGGGTTCTTCGTTGCAGCGCCACTGCCTGACGTTGCTTTCGCTGTCCATCGATTTCGGAAGCCCGTCTCCTTCGTTCACAATCCATCTCTTTCCCGCCTACTTAGACCAGCGCCAGTACTTAGGTTCACACTCCATTTTGTAGCAAAAAGTATGGCATAAGCGCTCCACTCCTGCAAGTTCAGACTCGCCCCAGCATCCCGCGCGCATGGGCTTCCAACCCCGTGACGTAGCCTCCTCTCGCCTCTTGTCCTTTTCACGCCCTTTCCACCGTTTTGTTCACAGACGGAGGTCATAAGATTGTCCTGTCATGTAGGTACTATACCAGCGCATTAAAAAACGGTTACGCTTGGGACCATGCACTTCTGTTAATCCGCAGTGAAACTGAGAGAGAGGAAGAGACGAGAGTCCCCGGGGACGTCAGAACGCCGATCTCTGATTGGCAAGATTAGTGGGTAGACCTAAAGCTAGATTTGCCT
>JAZHYW010060218.1:0-17905 GCA_037355805.1 Ixodes ricinus | reverse complement strand
CTCCTCAACTCATAAATCGCGCATTGTACTAAACAGTTCAAGAAGACGAAAAGAGGGGAGTCCCCTCTTGCTCGGACTCTCGTTTGTCTAATCCGGACACATCCATTGTCCCCCTAGAAGATTAGCCGTCGCTCAAAATTCAGACAAAAGTTGCTTTCCTCAACCCGTTCACCCCGAAGCTGACAGTGCTGTGGAAGCTACGTGCTCCTTGGGCCAGCCACACTTCCACGTAATCACGCTCCTTCACGCATACCCACGTGCAGAGAATGAGGTCAGGTGATAAAAGGGAGGCGGCTGATTGGTCCGGCAAGCGCGTAGCTTCCACCACAATGTCAGCTTAGGAATGAAGGGAATAAATGAGGTCCGGTTTCGTGTGACGTCAGTTTGGACCCGGCGACGCGCTTTCGGGACCGCGGATGTATCACGGTGAAAAGGCAGAGAGCTTACGAAGGGGAGGAGGTACGAAATAGTCCGCTGTGTTTTCAAATTTTCGCACTGAAAGTCAGGCTTTTGACTTTTTACCTTTTTTTCTTTTGGCCCACTGAACGATGTGCTATTAGTAAAATCCCAATCTAAAATGATTCATCCCAACCCAAAATTTGTTTCATGGGCCCTTTAAGACCCCTTTGGACGTGCGTGTCTGCTCCCACGTCCCACAACTGTACACGCAGCTTGCTCTAGTCACTGGCAAGCTGAGAACGGCGGGGAGGAGTCTCGTGTTGTCCCGCCTCCAGTCGCCGGCTTCCTACCTTGGACGGCACATCGGAGTCTCCAGCACCTCGAGCATGCGCCAAAAGCATGGTGGAAGGCACGCCCAAAGCACAGCGCGTGCCGGAGGCTGGGCAATCGAGACTACGCCGTGCCGTTTTCAATCTGTCAGAGACCGTAGGTGGTCCCGGGGCAGAGCAGCATTTCCCTCGATAGAAACGCGGGAGTTATAGAGCACGACCTCACAACGGATCGACTTGCTCCTCACTTCCAGAAATTGGAGCAAGAGGTGAAGCAAGAAGTGGATGCTGCGGGAGAAGCAGCCAAGGCCGGCAAGGAGGTGCCTCTCAGCGAGATGTACGGAGACATCTGCGTAAACCCCTTGGTGTCCGACATCCGAGGCACCACTCCATTTTCCGAACACAAGCACCTTAGAGTAAACCAGCCATTCAACTTAAATTAAACTTTTTTTTATTTTCTTTTTCCAGCTTATATATAGGTGCGTTATTTATAGCTACTTCTCTTCCACCCTCCAACCGTTCTTTGAAGCCACAAGGAACTTTTTTTATATAATTGTTGTTACTAACGTCTGTACATCTGGCAATGAGTCGGGTTTCCTTGGTAAGCTGAATCTGTTAGCGATAGGTTGATAAGAGACAAACCCTTCGTAATGTCCACTGAATTCGTACGTACTCGGCAACGCCGAAGCTCGGTACAGATGCTATGAAACTTTTAGTGTGAATGTGCAATAAAACCGATGCTTCTTGATCTCTGGAAATCGTCATTTCCTTGACCAACCAAGAGCCACTCTTTGGACAAAAGGGAGGATCGAGCACGACTGCGTCGCACGTGTTCTTCCAGCGTTCCTCGAATCCCGAGGGATCATTGTCATCGTAAAAGATGAACTCGTCACCGTAGCACTTGAGCCTCTTGTCAAATGCCAGTAGCACGACTGCGTGTGGCACTCCAGCTCCTTCACTTTCGTATAGAGTTAGACAAAATGTAAAGGCAATCCTGTTAAAAAAGTGGGCCGAAATCACTGCCATGCCGATTCTCGAAGAAATATTTCACGCGGCGGTTATATATAAGAAAGCATGGTGAATGCAGCCTCTCGGCAGTTTTCTGCAAGCTGAACGTTCCCGAAACTCTTCATCCCCCTGGTGCAAGCAAAATCATTTCACTTTGCGCATGCATGGAGGACCTGCACACAATGTGCGGAAAATAAACAGAGCCATTTTGTTGCGCATACATGTTGTGCATAGAGGGCAATGTTACTAGAAGCACTCAGTTGGGAAACTGCCATAGAGACTGCTCTGAAAAAGAGGCACCGATCCATACTCGAGAACCGAGCTAATGGCGATCGCAACGCCGCCATTTCTCCCGCACCGGCCACTCAAGGAACTGCACGTGACTTCTGTTTTTGACTTTAATTGGCTATTTCTGTGTCGAAACAAATACGTGAGGAATAGGTTTTGAGAGTGCCACCCCGTCTCCCAAGCGGATGGGCCACGGATTACTACCAAAGTTAGGATGTGCCTAGGTCGGGACGTGCTACCTGAAATCACTGCTGAGGCATAGTTGTATAAAAACAATATTAATTGTGCCGAAAAATTCGCAAACTAAAGATTTTAGGAAACATCACGCGCCCTTCATTTTATACTAAACTCTAATATAAGTTACTACGAAAAGAGTTTTTTCTGTTGGTTTTTACTCAAAAACATGCTTTCTAAATGATCAAGGTGACTACAGTAAAGACAAATTAATGAAGAGTGGCGCTGTTGTCGTATTTAGCTCGGTCTCGGTGGACGCCTGCGAACCCAGGTTTTTAACGCTGAGTTTTCCAACCGAGTGTTCTAGTAACGTTGATAGAGGGGCAATGACACCGTGCGCTTGCGGCCTGGTGACATGGTAAGATGACTGCAAGTCAAAAACGGCGTGGCAGGCCGAAGAACGGAACCGCAGCCCATGTGCATACACTGGTCTCCAAAGCCGGCGGCAGGAAATTCCCAGGGCGTCGAAACTGCGCACTCGCAAGTCGGCCACATGACGTAGTAGCACCCAGCAACCAAGGTGCAGTGGGGGACAGCGGGGTTAGGGCGTGTACGGGCGGCCCAAGGTAGAATAATATTTTGTAATGAGCCATCCGCAGACTGTCGTAGCGAAGCGGTGTGAACAGGGGGGCGGGGGGGCGGGTTGACACGCTCCTCAGTAATAATCCCGCCGTCCTCCACTGCACGGCGCCAACTTCGGCAAAGGGGGACGTCAACGACGATCTTGGGTTGCTTGGTGTTGCGTGGGGCTGTGGCACCATCTTGTGGAGACGTTGCAAACTTTGAATACATTTTGATGTTAATGCATAGGTGCCGCGAGCTGGACAAGAATAACAATAATAATCCCTGGAGAGGGGGCAAAGGAGAAACATAAATCTACCAAACACAGCTAGGTGGCTGGTGTGCAACAGTCACCTAGCTGTTTGGAGATTTGTGTTTGTCCCTTGTCCCCCTTGTTTTCTTTCTCCAGAAATTATTATGGTTATTTGAACATCTGTTCTCCAACCAGTTCAAGGTCGGCACATATACCAAAGCACTAATGCTAACGCATTAAAAAAAGAAAAAAAACTAAAAAAGAAAACAAATTGAGCATCAATAAAATCGTGACTTGAGATACCTTCCACTTTCTAGCGGGAAGTTGGTCGGCCCCAATCGGTGTCTAATGCTTCTGCTGTAGGTGAGATTTTCAACCAGTAACAATGGCACTGCTAGCTTGTATTGTTCAACATATACATCACACAGGAGGGATACACGACCTCACGCAGATACGATGCTCAGCCAGATCGAAAAGGGCCGGGGTGAGATTGAACCCAGGATCCCTCGGTTCTGCACACAATCCACTTATGACTATAATGAGAAAATTGGAAAAAAAAAGAAACTGCGAATTATGTAAATGTGAACTAAACGAGAATCCTGGAAATTGTTGACTGTTTTCTTTCTGTGTGTGCTGTTTGTCTGTTGTCGGCTCAAAGAACTCGCTTCCCGTCTTCTGCTGCCCGTGATGCTCCTTTCGCCAATGTCAGCACCGTTTCATCGCTGTACCAAAACCGCCTTAGCTGTTGTCACCGTGACTGTCGTAATAATAAAGAATGTAGAGCCCTTCCACTTCATGTGATGGTGGAGGACCAGCAAAGCTGTTATCTTTACGACGTCTAGAACGACCTCAAGAATGACATCTTGGACGACCTCAAGGACGACAGTTAGGTCGACCTCAAGGACGACGTCTCGTACGACCTCAAAGACGACGTCTCAGACAACCTTGAGCGAGTCGACAACCTCGAGACGACGCTCGAGCAATTCAGTCTTTCCACTCTGGTGAAAACCAGAGTGGAAAGGCTGGAAGGCTGTCCACCATCGATGAGCAATGGCGGCAACACAACCGGCAAGCCGGGTTGTCTCGTTGCCGCCGTTCCTCATAGATGGCGGTAGCTGTCTGGAGTTTTGTGTCGACACGCTGCTTGTCTGCGGACACGACGCTGGGAACACGCCGCGAGACCGGTGAAACAATTGCTTTCGACGACTTGTGCCTTTCTTCTGCGGCACTGCGATTTCGTAAAATTTTCCACCTGTTCTCAACGGCAAGTATCACGGCTCACACAGGATCTTAAAGAACGTCTTCGGCGAATGACGACGGACGAGTAAAAAACGTGTCATTAGCAACACTTGCCGCCGGCCTCTGCAACGCTAGCAAAAAAAGAAAAAAACTGCATGCAAGATGGCCGTTTGGTGGCCGCATCTCGCTGCTGCAGGAACAAGCGGGGAAGCGCGATCTACAATTGTAGAGATCAGTGGTGAGGATCCAAAGAGTGGTAAGGACAATCGTCTGCAAAGAGCCACTGAGCTGACTGAGCCCTGGGGAACTCCGGGTTTTGCGGGACGAGTCTTTATGGACCGAGACTGATTGCGTTCTTTCAGAAAGGAATTCTTTGGTCCATTTGATAGGAGACTGATCAATAAGAAATATTAAAGGGATACTACAACGAAATTTCGTAGCTCATTTTTTGGTCTACATGTGTTCAAAAGAGCAGTATCACATGGAAAATACCAATATCTTGTTAAAAAAAGTCTCGAAAAAGGAATTTTAAAGCAGAATTAAACGATTAGCAAAGAGCACCTGGTGGGATGTCGCCCCTAACGCTTCTCGTTTGTAATGCCTCGTCAAGAAACCTTGACAGCTAGTGACGGAGCTGAGGTCGTCTCGCCTCTGGCCACGACGAGAGAAGGGGGAAGGAGGAACTCCCCTCTTCCCGAGAATCCCTTTTGTGTGTCGCAGAAGTCGCTATTGTCCCCCTACAAGATTATAGAAGATTAACCCGTCACTCAAAATTCGTACAAAAGCAGGCGCTTCGGTGGCTGGAACGACTAGGCCATCCTCTCGACGTCAGCCTTCGCCCCTAGCTTTGCTCGTCTTGAGACGACCTACGTCACGATTGCGTTGGATGTCACGTGCTTTAAGCTGGGCCTTCTCCGAGTGCTTGCCAGAGTGGGCCGTTTATAACAAAAAATATAGCCACCAGGCTCAAAATACAAACGTGCGATTGTCATTTACGGATATTGTGGATCATATTCAACCTATTTTTGAACACGACGGGAATATTTCAAATTTCGTTGAAGTATCCCTTTAAGGCAAATTTTAACTCGCGTCCAGCCCCTTGTCCATAACAACGGCCCTAGCAACGGTTTTGTGGAGTCAAATAATTGACTGTAATATTTTCGAGAATACTAAACTATATATATTAATATACTTTTTTTTTTATAAATGTGAACAACGGTATTGGTTTTTTTTTTTTTTAATTTTTGGGTCATTCGTTACAACAACGGCTCGGCGGCTCGGCTGGTTCAACCAACGAAATAAAAACAACCGGAAAATAACAAGCATGGCAGACATTCAAAGGTGCGTGCTGCTTTTTGAAGCGAAATTTACGAATATTGATATATTTACGAATTACTACGAAGTTTCTTGCTTTACTCTCTATTTGAAGGAGAACTATCGCTCCTAGGCATCATTTTCAACACGTTTAGTCTCATCTATGAACTCTGGCATGCTAGTGAGTGCACCTCTTCGGCGGCAGTGATCATAAGACGGTGTGGTTTCTTCCAGATCAATCAAGGATTTGTGGGTGATTATATCTGGGAACACAGTCCTTAAGTCTAACGTGAGTAACGCTGTTAGGGAGTGTTAGCAGACCGTTCCGATAATTCCGTCAACACTACCGGATAACAATACAATGCATGTGCAAAGGCGACGACGGCGGAGTATTGGGTATCGTTACCGGAGTTATCGGAACGATCTACTGAAACTCCCTGTTTTACAAAGTTACAGCGGACGTTATATCATGCTAATCACTTCAATTTTAAATTACTAGGAGCTTGTTGGCACCGAACTGACCAAGAATGCCGACCAAGTTCTTAACGGAATCCTCTATTTTACGGAAAAACGGTAATCTGCAATTCTCTACGTTTATTGGACGAACGGCATAGCGTGTTGGTACCGAGTGTACACACCTACACAATGGTCATATCGTTTCCAGGAAGGACCCCTGTAGAGCACCGAACGATTTTCACCCTGGAACTACTTACGCTTAAACTCAGCACTCTGCTCGTGAGTTCTCACTAGTGATTTTGGAAGATATTTTCCTGGTGGTTTGAGGATTCATGAGGTTGTCATCGTGTGCCCCCCCTTCCCCCTCCCCCTTCTTTCTCTTTAGGGACTGGACAAAGACCGTAGTTACGAGCTTTTTTGTTCGTACTTGGTGTACGAGTACAGAGGCACTCATGATGACTTGAAGGTAAAGTTGCTCATATTCATCTCTCCTTTTTTTAGGATAACGGTGTTGGTGCTGCTAACTCAGTAATGAGTGAGTGCGTGTACAAACGAAGGTACTCGATTTCTGCCGTGTGCTTACCAAGCGTTTTTGCTCTAGGTCACGCTCTCTAGCGAACGCAACATACCGTACATACTGCATGAGGTAAGGCTCAGCTCAATGAAGCCGAGACCGGTTTTGAATCGTGAGCCGCCGTCGCGTTCAACTTGTCGGTCCTGCGCAGGTCTGGAATTTCTACCGCACCGAGCGCCTGTTCAGCTTGTTCTGTCTGAAGCACATCCTAGAGAATTGGCAGAACAAGGCTCATCCATACATGGCAAGGACACCTAAACTCCATTGATCTGCCTAGAAAAAAATAGTTTATGAATTTTTTGATATGTAAGAAAATATTTTGTCCCGAATTGATGTCTTACTATTTTTTGGAAAATTATTTTGCAGGCTTTACAATATCAAAGAAATGTGTACCATTTGCTAGACATTTCTAGGGGCCGAAACATAGCTGTTGTTGTTCGTTAATCTTTTTGACATCTTTTGTCTTGTCACCTAGGAACTCTTTGATGGATTCCTCGAAAGCATTAACACCAACGAGGTGGTGATAAAAAAGGTGACAACCTGCTCTTTTATTCATCTCTCCCGTCTTTACTCATCAACCAGTGATCACCATGCTTGTCTTCAGGTGATTGAGCAGCTTGAAGCAGTGATCGAGCTGCAAGCCCCAGCGAGAGACACACACGGACCTTACATGGTAAGGGGTTGCTTTACTGCAAAAGCATTGAGCTCATTACTTATTAACCGGTCATCTGCATGATGCTTTGTTCTTTCAGACCAATGCATTGATTGCCCAATGGGTTAACTACACTCTCTCAGGAGCAGGTGATCATTATTCTTTTATCCTCTCTGGATGTAACTTCATTTCTGCTGATAAGTTCTTTAAATTCAAAATTCTTATTGTAAGTTATGCAGGGTCTAATGGTCTTCCTTTTTCTTTACCTTTTTTTTAGTGTGAACTGTTGCAGATTGCCTTGCTCTACTACAAGGAGATGCAGCCGAAATTAGATGACATCATCCAGCTCTTGAAGATTTTTTCAGGTACTGCATTTCTCTTGCAATGCTTCGTATTAAGTTCTGAAAAAGTTAATTGAAGTATGGTAGTCACCACTAGATATGCCACAAACCTTTGGAGTTTGGATGGCTCGAATATTGCATCCCTTTCGGAGGTTCAAAGTTGAACATTGAGAATTTTTCTAAGAGGTCAGGAACTTCAATCTCTTTGTTCAATCAGTGAAAGCATAGTTAGGTGGGTTTCCTTTGTCGCCCCGAGCATTGATACAATACTAAAATGTCACCAGTATCCTACAAACCACAAAGTTCCTACAAGATTCTTGGCCTTGACATTTTTGATTAACCCTTTGCGGTCAGATACTCTGACCAACTTAATGGTCATTCCGGTCAGGAACTATTTTGTACGCATGGGCCCCGGAAAAGAAAATTATATCGGCGTACGAAGGCAACGTCTCACACTGAACGTAAGGACAGGAAAGTCCGGGAGATTGTTTGTGTACAAACTCCGGAACAATGTTTGTGGCAGAGCGGCTCCGCGGCCGCTGTCTTGCGCAGTCGTTTCATATTCATCACTACTTTCACTCAAGTCACAGAGGTCGCCTCTCCATCATCTGATGGAGGGATATAGTCGTCCTCTTCACTGAAATCGTGGTCACTTTCAATTACATCACGCAGAGTTACATAAAACGAGCGTGGCTGGAACGTGGCTATAACCATCGTGCCAGCGAAGTTGAAATTTGCGCAGCCTCCGTTGCGCAAAAAAAACATACAACATAGAACATGTCTTTTTTTTTTTATTTATGACTAGTCCTGCCCTCTATGAGAAGAAACTCAAACCCTTTCAAGAGTGATGTGATTGAAGTGTTTTCCAAGAGATGGCGCCACCAATCCAGCAAAAAGAGCGAAGGAGCATGTTTAAAAGGACGCGGGAACGCGTGTCGGGCGACGCCCGACTCCTGACCGGAAGCGCGTTTCTCCGATGTCGGGCCTGGCCCGACACAAGACCGCAAAGGGTTAATGTTGCATCTGTCGACTGAGTAGATTAAAACGATATAAGGTCCCAGGCGAATGTCAGTCCACTTCCAGCTGGATTATGGAACTGGAAATGAGGTGGTCCAGCTGGATTCCAGGTGGGTCCGGCTGGATTCCAGCTGGAATCCAGCTGGACCACCTATGTCCAGTTCCATAATCCAGCTGGAAGTGGACTGATTTTCGGCTGGGGTCACTGAATCCATGAGTTTTTAAAGTTTGTCAAGATATTCAATATAGGAGGTTCTAAATTTTGAACTGTATTTAGCATTCCAAACTTCTCGTCTGAAAGAAAGGAAAGAAAAGGTGGTTTAAATAAAATTGCAGCTTTCCACAGGGAAATAATTTTTGTACGAGGTTCTTGCATTCTGTCGTCATGGCACCAGCCTATTTTGCTACAGCTGTGATGCTCTGGAAGCCTCTTGTTTAAATGGTTTTTAGACTGCGTCATCAATTCAAGTTTTCCTCTTTCAGAAACACAGCTTTGGCCAGAGACATTCGTATAGGCACCTGCTCAACGAAGCTCACGGCTCAATGTTGGACTTGATCAGGTTAAGTACAGACACCCGTCTTCCCTGTGATTTGTCGAAGTTCTAAGAAGCTTCATGGAGAAGTTTACAGTTCACACATTTAATCTGGGGCTTTGCAGGCGTTCAATAACTGCTTGTATCAGTGGGAGACTTCACGTGCTGGCATTTGGAAAGGGCCAAGCAATTTATCGTTCAATTCCCATTACGGGCCAATCATTGTTTATGGACGCAGAAATAAAAGACATGATGATCATGCCTACAAGCTCTCTAGGATTTAGAAGACCACATGCAGAATGACATATTGGGTCATCGTGAGCTTATAAAAAAAAAAAAGAATTGGAAGGGACCTTTGAATTATGATGTGTCCTGAAAATTCCACAATACATTGTTAATATTTTTTAGATGTAGCTCTAAAAAAGCCTTACTAGAAATGGCAAGCTTGAGACACTGCACGGGTGTCCTCCTCACTTGATTTGCAAGAAGTGAGGGGGAGAGGGTGCTATTGTCGCTGGAAGATTAAGAACGGCGGGGCGTGATGAGTCCCAAGCATTTCATTATCGCTCAGCAGCCTAGGAGATTGCGGCATTAGCCAATAAGAACGTCAAAGGCCGAATCACGGGACTACCTTAAAATCCCGTAAGTGCGCCCTCCCCGAGGATCGCCCATCCCGTTCTTCCGGCTAAATATCTGCAACATAAATATCCAGAAACATTCCCCCAATTCCTGTCACACATCACGATATGTAATAACATAGCCCGCGCGATCCGCGGCACCGGTACTTGTGACAAGCGAGTTTGCAGCAATTTCCCCTCGTTACTGTTCACGACCTACACGTGCAGTATCAGTTCCCGTGACGTGCGAGTTCGTAGCGAGTTACAGCGTTTTTCTGTCCCACGCGCGATATCGGTTCCCGTGACTTGGAAGTTTGTAGCCGGTTTCCGCGTCCTTGTCGCTCCGTAAAACACGAATCTGCTGCATCCGCAGTCTGCGGCATCCTTTCTCGCGACACGGGTGTTTGTAGCAAATTGCTGCGTGTTTATTGCGTCGTGAAACGCGAAGTTGTAGCATCCGCAATCTGCTGCATCAGTTGCTGCATCAGTTGCTGCGTCCACGTGGTTTGTAGCGGGTGCCCCCGTGTTTATTTTTGATTTTTGATCAAGTTTTTCTATCTCGTCCCCAAAGATGGCCCCACCTCATGTTTTTCACCATTTATTTCTTCATTTTGGGTGGGCACCCTTACAGGATTTTACGGTGGCTGTCATTCACGTAAGTCCGAAGGTTAATCAGTGGCTTTGGGGCCACTACAAGGAAAATAGTGGCAGGTAATGGGGTTAAGGCAAGATTAACTCTTTGTCTTTTTGTTTTTTCCAGAAGCTTGCATGTTTCCAGCTTTTTCTTTTTCTGAAATCTTGCTTTTCTTTTTGTCTAATTTCAGCCATCTCGAATGTTTTGTGCTGGTGGAGAGCTTTGACTTGGACTGGCTTCACAGATGTCACCTGGAAAGCATGTAAGTTGTGTTTTCACGACGCAAGTCAGTGTCTTCTGGCAGTGCCGCGAGTTGCTCGAATCATTTTTTATTTTTTATTTTCCAGGACGGATCATCAGCTCTTGAAAGACGTCAAGAAGCTAGAGGTACCCGATACGTCACTCTGCCCGCATAGAGATTCAAGCCTCAATTACAAACCAGTGCATTGCAACGACCTAACTAAAACAGGCAGCTGTTAAAAAAATGAGCCTTTTCTTTTTACAATGAGAGTATAGAATCCGCGGTCCCATTCAAAGGGCAGCTCTGGTCGGAAACGAAGCCAAAATAAATTATTGGTAACGCTTTAGTGGCACAAAATATGATCACAGCCGAAATATTACGTCGAAGGAGAGAGTTAGCTTCTCTTTGACATAATATTTAGCGGGCGGCAAGCGGGTTAGCTTTTAGTTGAGGAACACTGGCGCAGCGCCCTTGTGACGTCGCGTCGCGGCCGTTCGGTAGATGATCAGTGTTACCATCTCTTTAGCAGATAGTTTCGGTTTTGCTGTGGACGCCCGAAACCAAACTTTGAGCCGTGATATTTACAAAACTACAGACAATCTTGAAAAAAAAATAAAAAATTATACCTCGTAATTTAGGGACACTGCTTTAGCTGAGAACAGTCGTAATCCCAAATGAAAAAAATATTGACTGAAGTCACCCTTTAATCTTTCTCGCAATTTGTTGGTGCACGGTGTCTAGGAAGCTTACCACAAAATTTTTATAGCATATTTTTCCTCAACCTATTAGGGCGCAGCTCTTAGGCGCCTGTTTCCGGCTTGAGCGGCGTCGCCGTCGGCGTAACCAGAAGGTCATGTGACCCCCCAGGTCATGCGACCCCCCACAGGTCATGTGACCCCCCCAGGTCACGTGACCCCCAGGTTATTTGACCCCCCTAAGTCATGGGACCCCCAGGTCATGTGACCCCCCCCACATGTGACTCCCCCCCCTGAGGTCACGTGACCCCGTGAGGGGAGGAGGAGAAAGGAGGGGTATACTCTCCCCTCAGTACCCCTTCCCTCCTCCTCCTCAAGAGCTGCGTTTTAATCAGGCTTTACTGGGAGTTGTAAACGGCTTTCATTTTTCATGACCTGTTAATCGTTGACTCGATTGTGCCTTATGGCAGCTCTATGTGGCTTCAGGAGGGGGAGTATGTCACTACTAATAGAAAGCTGCCAATACTTCTTTGTTTCGTTTATGCCCGTAGAAGAGTGCAAACAAAACATGAACATGGGCGAAGCTCGGTCAAAACAGGAACCTCTAGGTTACCTCGGAGTACTGGCCAATGTCCATTATTATTTACGTAAACTGAACGTGTCTCGAGTTTGTTTAAAAGCCACTAAATGGACCCTTTTCAAAAGCTCAGCGAGCAACGTCGGTGATCGCCACTTCTCGGACATGAAATGTGCGATTGGATCCAAGTTCCCGCCAATTTCCGATGCAGCCATCGCGTCCAGTGCATGCTCAGAGTGGTGCTTAAAATACGAGCTACGCGCTTGCCGGACGAATGAACCGCCTCTCTTTCTCCATCCGACCCCACTCTCTGCGCATGGGTGTGGGCGCAATGTCATTGGGGGTAGGAACGTGGACGAACGACTAGTCCAGCCAACACATAGCTTTCCCGGCATCGTCAGCTTAGGGGTAAACGAAGTATAGATGGCGCGCACTTTTGAAAATGGTCTATTGTTGTTGTAGACCCACTCGGCTAAGACTAGAATACCTCGTAACAAATAGAAAAAAAAAGCCTGGGAGATCTATCGTGGGGGCGCGGATCAAGATTTTTTGGCGCCCTCTGAAGGGACGGCCGTCTTGCGGAGGGAGCCGAGGGGAAAGAAATGTTGTTTCTCGCAGGCCCTGGACAGAAGCATGTCCTGCTTGGGGGTCCAGGGCGCATGGACCGCTGCTGCTTGCGTGGCTTCTGGTGCGCTCCTGGGCACTGCCCGGCATTCCCTTGGGCAACTTGGGGCAGGCTGCCCTCAGGAGTAATGCCTTTGGCTACCTTCACGGTGCCCTCTCGCACCCCGCATTTGTCGGGAACGGCGTAAGTTTGACACTTCTTTTTTGAGGGGGACGAGACATAGCTTGCAGGTTGTCTCTTGTCTTACAAATTGCTTGACCAGTGCATGAACCAATTTTACCAACGGTACCAGCGGCGGTGGCAGGTGACTGGGGCTGTAAGGGGGCACTTGGCGAGATCATTGACAGTTGCGATTGGCCAGTGCTGCACTTAAGCTTAGCGCTGGCCGATCACGGCGTGGCAATGGCCAAGAGTGGCGATCGGCAACCTCACCAACTTTCTCTCTAACGTCCAACTCTCAAATCTGAAAAAAAAAGAAAAGAAAGAGATTGTTTACAAATGATCAGCTCAGGTTGTCAGGGCATCTCTGCCTAACGCATAAAAACTCTCGCATGACAGCCACAGTTTAATTTTGGAAAATTTTACTGCAACGCTCAAATGAACATTCACAAAGTTCTTTTCTTTCTTAAATATACCAGGTGCGCGCGTGTCCCGTTTTGAAAGTGTGCTTTTCTCCCAAATATGCTATTAAATAATAAAGTTGGGTGTATGTTTATACAGCTGGAATCTAGTCAGCCTCAATTGGCGTGCGATGTCTCAGCTGTGGATGAGAAATTTAGCCAGTGCGGTACAACTGTTAGCCTGGGGACTTTAACATGCATCACGAAGTAGTGATACATGACCACATGCCAGTACGATGCTCATCCAGATCGAAACAGGCAGGGGATGGGATTAAACCCAGGACTCTGGGTTTTGGAAGAAATCTGATCACAAAACATTTATTTAAAAATTATGCGTTCCGCCACACCTCTTGACTGGAGTCATCGGCAGCGCGAGCTTTGCTCCACATGTTTCACGCTGGTGTGTGCTATCCCACTCGGCCACCAATCCCCCTTGCATGCAATAGACCAGGGGTGGCCAGAGTGACATGGGGTGAGAGCTGCAGACAAAACTACAAAAGTTCAGAGAGCCACAGGAAACCAAAGAAAGGGGGTGGGTTGGGCGGGGGAGGGGAGAGGGGGGGAGTAAAGGCGGGTTACTTTTAACAAGAAACAATATGGAGGGAACAGTTCTTTCCAGGGGGACAATTGTAATTGTCGACTACAACAAATAACACCAGGCAGCAGAATGTTTCTTCAACCACTATGCAAAAATGAACGCATGGTTGGCTAGCCAGCCACCACCCCTGACACCCATTATGTGTATGCGGTTCGAAATTGTTTCTAGAACAATAATGGAAATGGGATCACTGGACACATCTATGTGTCAAAAAGCATCCCACCTGTATGTTTGTAGTGTAGTACGAGGCTGCCAAGACTGTGATTTTCTTTTGTTTTTTAATTCTAAAATTTGTTTTTTTGTCATGGGGCACAGGAGGGGAAGGGGGGCGCGCCTACCAGGGAGCCACGAGCCGCACTTGAACCCGCAAGGAGTCGCATGCGGCTTGCACTCCGTTGAGTGTGTTTCTTACCGAGCACCAGTACACTGCAAAGAATCAACAATTGCTTCTCCGCAGTGCACCAGTAAGGAGCGCACTCAATAAGGCTAACCCGCCGCAATCAACGCTTAAAAAAATACAGTATTGTGATGAATGCGAACTGCGAACTGCATGGCAATATTGCAGTTCATCTCGAAGCGAATATCAAATGGTATATTATTCGAAACTACTATTAGAAATTTTGAATATTCGCACAACACTAATTCATATTGAATTTAGAAGCGTACTGTTAAAAGACTTAGCCTTACTGTTTTTTTTTTCTCTAATTGGAGATTAGTTAGTTGTTGAAATTGAAGCTTTGGCTAGGTGCTGCAAGCCACTGCCCGATTACATTCATCCACAAAATCTTGTTGTTTGTCCAGGTTGTTCCGACAAAGGTCCACGCCATCGTGTACGAACTCGTGCTGCTTCTGAGTGTCATCGTTTGAAACACCACACCCTCGGACCCATTGGGGTAAGCCAAAGCTATCTGTCCTCTATCGTGCGACAAATGTTACAGGACGCAAGCAAGCTGGTGAGGGTTAGTCATGATAAACTCCAACACCCAGGACAGTGTGCATGAAAGATAATGCCAACGCGCAGCGGTAGGGAGTTATAGTAGATCGCTTGATCGAGCTCCGATAACTGATGACCCGACACTCCACCACTGCCTTTAGGCATGCATGGATGTCGTCATCGGGTATCGTTATCGGAGGTATCGGAACAATCTACTAAAACTCTAACATCTAAAATGCAGCTAATAAAAAAATGTTTTTTTACTCTTTTCGATGTAACTGCCAACACTCCTTGAAGAGTCTCTACATCTTTGGAGTCTGAGGCTTTGGGGACCTAGGGTTGGAATACCATGAACGACATTATGGTCGTAAGCTTAAAAGGTGTCTGGTGAGGTATCTATGCATACCTAGATGTTTAAAGAAGCGCAACCTGCAATGTATTGAGTACCAAGAGTAATTCTGCGCAATTAAAAATCGAAAGTGCTCGGGGTTTCTCTCGCTGTTATTTCCCTGAGTCCTGTGCCATGGTGGCGCAAAACTTGGAACATGTGAGAAGCAATGAGCTGTACGAGGCACACCTGTATAATTGGGTCAATAAAGTCCATAAGATATAATTTTTATAATTGGTTACACTCAGAAACTGCGTTGACTTAAAGAAAGCTCAAATGCAACGCTTGAGACTTGCAGAGTCTCTGCCATCGCATTCCTCTGCACAGGTAGTCTGGCTTTAGCTTGGTTTGGTGATCTTTATCGACAAATGCACAGTTTTGTAACAAACAGTTATTGGGATGGTCTCGACACCCTACTCCATATGGAGAGGGTCACAGTTTTTAGTAATCTGCAAATTTTCCCCGAGCACCTTTCTTCCAAACTTTTCGTTGAAACAAACTTCAGGAAGTGAAAGTAGACTGGTCCACATATTCTATTCGTTAACTAGTGTAGCGATTATTTTTGTTCTTTAGTGGTTAGTTTTTTTAACTCCCTTCAATTTGCGAAGTTTGGGAAATTTGTGGGAAATAAGGGTACCGCAAGATGCGTGCAAGTTATTTTTGATATAGTAGTTTTTTTTGTTTGTTTTTTTTGTTTTACAGCCACTGTATAGCCTTGCCGAGAAGCTGCTTGCTTATCCAGCTTTGGCTGAAGACTTCTGGAGGGAGGTGAGCATTCAAGGATGACCAACTTCCTAATGGGGTGACATCAATTCACATTTTACTTACATGAGTGCTGCTAGTGGTGGGAAGATGTGCATATAACATTTGGAAATTATTGAAACCATCGCCTGTTGGCGTCGCCTACTTGACACATTGCTCCCTCCCCCGATCTGGCTGAAGAGACACTCCCGAAATCTACTGCCACCTAGTGGCTTGAATAGCAGTTTTCTTTGGCTACGCTAATGGCAGTAACGAAAAAGTCATACTATTTCATTGGCCATCGTCGAGATTGTGTCCTTCACCAAACAGTTGTTTCAGTTACATTGGCTACGCAAAAATCGGTGAATACAATGCACAGACTGAGATAAATGCCTTCATAAACTTTTCGACATCAGAGGGCATTAGAGCTGACCACGTGTCACAGATAAGACCCAAGTATGAAATGAACGCACATGCAGCGCTCGTATCCAATTCGTGCATCGCAACGTGCCAACATTTCGAACGTGCACCTCGTCCTCCGCTCAAGCGCGCCGTCAACGTTTTTCTTCATTGGCCGCCAGAAGGCCACGTTTATAGCACTTCACGGATTCCATAGACCGAGATGATGACAGCAGTCAAGGTGGCCAGACTAAATTTTTGAAAGTGCCTTGTGACGGCTTAGTTACAAAACGCGGATTCTGAAGATTATTGAGTGCTTTGCGCTCTGGTGTTCAGCTTAGGAATGGTAGACTAAGCGGTAAAAACCACCACTACTCCGTTTTCATTTCAGGGTGAAGCGACAGGACTGGGACACCTGTTTGCTGAAGCGAAGAGAGCTTTCCCCCTGAATGCGGAGCCTTTGCTCGAAATGACGGCGTCACTGGCGAGGGCGGGAGAGGCCAGTGCGCAGAAGGTGAGTGCCGCGACGCCAGGAGAGAGCGAGGCACTTCTTGTATCTGCCGTGTCGTGCCTGAACATCTTTTATGTGCGATAAAACCCATCTGTAGATAACGAGAAGAATCCCCTTATAATGAGTTTGAGAGCGGCGTTGGAATTTGCGAGCATTGTAGTGTTGGAGCGGCGTTGTAATACTAGTGAGCAGCGTTAAAATTTTGACTACGAAGGTGCTGTTGTGAGCATGTGACTCGATCTTGCAGTGGTTGATATGCACGTGCTCTCGCAAAAATAAGATGTCAGGTGAAGTCATGCGCTCGTGCCAGGAGCTTTGACGGCGTATGCTAATATGAAACGGAGTATGTGAATTGGCTAGATAGTGTACTTTTCCAGCAACAGATATCTCTAGGGAGCCCTTATTAGTATAGACATTTTCAAGATTCAAATGACGTATCTGAATGTCTCTGGAGGTTCACTCACTTTTTGAGTTGCATGCTAAGGTGTTTGGTGGGTACGGCAGCAAGGAATGTAGTTTTGTATACGGGGTGTTTCTCAGGATGCAGGCCAAATCGTTTGAGAGAAAAGTATCCGTCACACAGAGAAAAATTAATGTTGCATTGGTCTCCGCCTAACGACCTATTTGGTAAAATTTAAAAAAATGTGCAGTATGCTTATTTTATTATTTACTTCCGAGTAATTTTAGAGCGAAGCTGTTGTACGCTAGAGTCTGGGAAAAAATGTGTCCTCACGTGTCGATAGAAAACTCCCCATTGGTTGTGGCAAGTATGAAGAAATAAAAACAAAACGAGGGGTCAAGTATGAATAAAAAAAACAAAAAAAGGTGCAACCAGCTTGAGTCAGCCTTCCTTGGCATTATTAGATAGTGAGGCTCTGATCCTTTGTTATCTCTAGGCATCGTCCTTGAGGTCGTCCTAGAAGTCGTCCTTGAGGTCGTCTGAGGTCGTTCTAGAAGTCGTCCTCGAGGTCGTCCTAGAAGTTGTCGTTGAGGTCGTCCTAGACGTCGTGACGATAACAACTTCGCTGGTCCTCCATTTTCACGTGAAGTGGAAGGGCTCTACCATTTTTTTAAATTCATATACTCAAGGGTCTAATTAGTTAAAAAAATTACTGGGAATTGTCTAA
>JAZHYW010060217.1:0-52891 GCA_037355805.1 Ixodes ricinus | reverse complement strand
GAATGTACGAAAACGAAGTACAAAGAGGCGTAGCGGAACCACGATGATTGCGCACGCATACCGTCAGAAAGTGACAATTAAGCAGCTGCAATGTCGAGTAGAGTACGAAATACTACTTTGTTTCATTTAACAAAACAACAACAACAAAAATTATCAAGGATGATGCTTTTTTAAAATTGAACTTGATAACATTTTGTTAGAAACGAACCTCAAACGCCAAGCTATGTCGGAAATGTTCAGCTGGCATGTGCGCACTATTTTAGGCCAGATCCAATTCTCGAGTAACGAAGGTCACTCTTTTCTGCATGATTATCTCGCCTCGCATCATGGTGCTGAGTGATAAAACAAATGTTGCTCAGGAAAGCAAGCGTTGTGATTGCTGCACTCAGCGTTTCGGCAAGAAATGCAGACTGAAAGGTATGCCTAAACCTCTCTGCACATTTGCAAAATAATATTGCTTTTAGCTCTAGTTAGCGTCGTCATCATACATATTGCGAAGCGTATTACTCGGTAAATCCAGATTTCAGGATATACATGAGGCAACGACGTGCCCATTTCATCGATTTTAAGTACTGCCCGTCAATTCCCAAGTTCAAGAGCTACGACAGGATTAGATATTGAATTACTGCGACGCAAAGTTGTACCAACCAGCGGGCAGTTTAGGCGACCTACCATGACCGATAACCTTTCGATTCAAATAACATATACGCGACTCAGGTAAAAAAAGAAGAAAAAAAACAGATCAGCAGGTCATATAAGGTAATCTTATACTTACGTTTCACCTTTAGGTCCTGAGCCTTGACCGATGCTGCGAGCCTGCAGGGCCAATCAAACTGCGCAAAAAAAGCGCGACGTCGTGGCGTGCTCTCTGCGCTTCAGTAGGACTAGCCGGCGTTAGTCATGAAGGCGCGCACGCAGAGAGACGGCTGAATACCGGCTGGTCCTATCGAACTGCAGTGGTGATAGTAACGCCATGACGCCGTACCTCTTCTCGCGGTTTGATTGGCGCTTCGGCTCGCCAGCATCGGCCGTGCTCGAACCTAAGCTGGAACGAAGTATAGCTGTTCTTTCGCTGTTTCCTTCGAAACTAAATGAGCCAGCTCTGCATTTTTGGTATCTGTAAAACTAAGCGCAGGATTATACGAATGATAAAAAGTGTGTACAGTTAATCGCTTTCACCAGTTGAAATAGTGCCTCTCGCCAAAGAAACGCGGAAAATAAATTCTCAGTATAGCGGTTCAAAACCGGCCTCGAAACCGGTTCGAACCGGTCTGAACCGTTATTTTGCTACCCGGAACTGAACCGAGACTGAACCGAAAGCCGTGAGACCCGAACCGAACCGAACCGATAAAAATATCGGTTCGACACTCTGATAGTGAGCTTCCAGGGAAGGCTTAGAATTTTTTGCGCTTCGCCATACAACTTAGTTTCGATACAGCGCTCGATCCTACTATTACACTATCATCGGCGTCTGCAGCGCCAGCCCTTTTAATTTGTTTTGGGCACAAGTTAGCCACATCAAAAGTTTAGTTTCGTTCACACAGTCGTCGCCCTATCAATTTTTATTTGTTACATTTTGCTGGAGGGCCGGGTACTACCATGCAGCTTACCCTTCGGAGACCTGCAGTGCTATCCTGATCGTCAGCGAAAGAGGACTTTAAGAAGTAAGAAGACACGCGAGCAAACCGTCGCACTCAAGGCCAACCGCCGGAGTTTGATCTCCTGCCAGCGAAGAGCAACACGAAACCTTCGACGAAACCTGGCATAAGCATCCAGCCGCCGCAGATCTCGACTGTGTCATTCCATTGTGAAGATCACGAGGTTGTGAGAGACTTGCTCTAGAAAAAAACCTGCGGGGTAGTTACTCGATAACCACGAGTTTTCGGATACGTCGTGGGACGCCTGCGTCACCGGGCTGAAGCTGGCTCTCGTGAATCATTATCGTAGGCAGCCTGCCGAAGAACGTCTGAAGGTGAGGACTCAAGGACCAACGACAGCTTTACCAGCTTTGTTAAAGATAACCTGCGGAGTGAGTATGCAGGTAGACTCTCACGCCTCCGAAAAAAATGAAGTGGGCTTTCTCATGAGATGCTTGAAAAGCAACATTTTCGGAGGCCTCGTCCACAACCCTCCTACGATAGTCGATGAGTTTACCGCCAAAGCAACAGACATCGAGCAGGCGCTAACAGACCGAACTCTCCACTGCCATCAGCTCAACGCGTCTCAGCTTTGGCATAGGCCTGATCGAAAATCAAGACTAGCACCTACGAGCTTCGCGATATTATCCGCGATGTTGTTCGCGAAGTGCTAAAGAAATTGCTTCCTACTGCACCCCCCCCCCCCCCGCACCGCAGTCTATGGTCGAAGTTGTGCGGGGAGGGCTTCAGAGGCCCTTCGAGCCACAGGCTCTTCTCAGCCCTGCACCGCCTAAAAAACGACGCAGAGCTACGCCACAAATTCTCCATGTCCACCGCCGCTTGCTTGTCCGTATAAAGCGTCACCATGCCATGAGCCTCCAGCGCCGCAGTACGTCCGCCCATAGCGTCCTTTACCAAACGCCGGACGTCTGGATGACGGCCAACCGACGTACGCTGTGTACCACTGCGGGGAAGCCCATCCCAGCAGTCTCTAAATCTAAAAAGTCTCTAAATCTAAGAAACAGTATGTATGACATTCACACACAAACGTCAACCATTAATATTTCCCTACAAACTTAATGGTACTTTGCTGTCTTGCGTCAATGAATTCAAATACCTTGGCGTCACGAACACAAACGACCTAAAATGGAGTACGCACGTCCATAATATAGTTAAAAAGGCTAATAGTGGGCTTTCTCCAAGATCCCTTAAGTTTGCGTCCGTAGAAACAAGGCTAACGACATACAAAACGCTGCTCAAGCCTTTACTTGAGTATGCGTTAGAAGTGTGGAATCCTCACGTGATGTATCTTGAGCGGGAACTGGAAAGAGTCCAGCGGCTTGCAGTGCGCTTTATATTTTCTAGTTATTGCCGACTTGAATCTCCTACCCAGCTTTGTTCGCAAGCCGGCCTTCCATTGCTTAGCAGTAGGAGAAAAACCAAGCATTTAAAACTTCTCTTTATGATTCTTAATGACCTTTTTTTATTGACAAAGCATCTTATATTACGCCTCACCAATCTCAGAATTTCAAGAAACAAACATAGTCGACATATACAAGAATACAAATATAACAAAGAATGTTTTAAAATTTTTTTTTAACGCACAATACGCGAGTGGAATTCCCTGCCGGAAAGTATAGTAGCATGTCAAGATGCAGAAAAGTTATTTTCTTTATTAAGCGTGTTTCTAGATATTTAGGCATGATTTGTATATGAATGAACGGGTGTGCTTTTGAACCATGTGCACCATTGTTGAATTGTTCTTTTTTCCACTCCTCCAAGAGTCCCGACTCGGGACTGACAGTATGTGAAATAAATAAATAAAATAAAGATGCGCCCCCCCCCCGCAGATGTTGCCCCGCCGGTAGGGGCAACAGCGGTCGAAGCACCGACTCCGACGTGAAAGTCTCTCTCACTTCTTGTGCCCTGAAAACTAAGCACGGCAGCACCAGGAGGTGTAGTTGCGGTAGACCGACGACGCAAAAAGCCTACACAATCGCTGGAGACCGCCCACTCGACCGACACCATGCGTAAGAGCGACGTCCCTTTAACGGTGCTAAGCAGGAATTAAGCCGGAATCATCGACGGTCACTACTTATCGGCACTCGTGGACACCGTAGAAAACTACTCGGTCTTCATTGGAAGGCTTTCCCGCCGTCTTTGTGAAGTTAGGACTTCATGGAATGGCCCTCAAAATTGCGCGAAGGCACCTAATAATGCCAAAAGGAATATGCACTGCACGTGTTGAAATCCTAGGTGAGACCTGTCTCGTAAAATTCGTTTTTTGCTATGCTGTGTGATGGACATTATCCTCAGAACGATCTTCCTATGCAAGTACAGCGCGGTAATCGTTATCGGTACGAACCGGCTGACTCTACGAAAACCTGTCCAACCACCAGAAAAGCCAAAAGCGACGTCTTCCGCGGTCCCAGTCCTCACAAACCATGTGAACTCGCCGCCGCGGTTGAGAGTTTTGTTCACGCTGGGACCTACGAAGCTTCCTGGCGCGACGTTCTGCACGAGGGAAGCGTCCACGTGCTTTGAGAAAGTAATAATCGGTGTCGTAAGAGAAGTAGGATAACTTCAAGACGGCTGCGCTATTGTCCCGGTAAAAGTTTTTGACAAGAGCGCAACACCTTACGCAAGCTATCACCTTGGACACATCGACGAACTTCATAACTCAGCCGCAATCGCAGCACTTTCAAACAAGCCGACTTCATCACAGCACTAGAAAACGCCGTCTTCGGAACTTGACATTGACCCGATGCTTCCAGTTACTGAAGGAGGACGGCAGCTTGAGCTTCTGGGTGAATTTGACATGTGTTTAATCACACCAGCAAGGGTGTGATGAAACACACGTCAAAGGACTTCGCGACGAAAAACGGTAATGAAGCACCTAATAGTTACTGACAACGACGCCGTCACTGCACACTAGTCACCGTCCCGAATCTCATTGAAGAAAAGGGTGGTGATTCAAGATCAAGTCCTGGAAATGCTCCACGACGACATTATTCAAACTGCAAGAAATTTCGCCGGCCCCAGCTGTCCGTGAAAGGAGGACGGAACAGTTATGCTCTGCGTAGACTAACGTCAACTGAACGCTCTGACTGAAAAGTACTTCTATCCGTTCTTGCGCAGGAATGATACGTTAGCCCGATTCTGCTCTTCGCGATATTTTTCGTCTTTGGACAAAAGAAATGGCTACTCGCAAAATCAAGTCGACTAACTCAGACACCAGAAGACTCCTTTCGTTACAACCGGCAGACTGCACGAGTTGAAAGCGATGTCGTTCGGATTTTGAACAGCACCAGCCACCTTCCAGCGTGCCATAGACACCGCACTGGCAGGTCTAAAGAAGCACAGCTGACTCTTCTGTTTCGACGATGTCGTAAAATTTTCACTTTTGACGAATACCTTAGACGACTTGGAGCCGTTCTTCAAGGAATGATGATCGCCTGCCCGTCACTCAGGCCTACAATGTGTTGTTTCGCCTATTGAAATAAAGCTTCTTTGCCACATCGTGACAAACAATGATGTTCGCGATGACCCTGAGCAGACGCGCGCTGTAACCGCATTTGCGCCGCCATCTGACAAGAAATCCTTTTTAAGATTTCTCGGCATCAGTGGCTACTTCAGGCAATTTGCTGGGGACGTCCCCAAGCTGTTCAAACGTCTGACGCACCTCATGAAGGAAGCCGTAAACATTGAGTTGACAGACAAAGACCAGCCGGAACTCAATAAGCTCAAACCTAGAATCCGGACGCCCCCTTTTCTTGGCAATTTCGACCAGCTCTCTGAGATGTACACGGAAGCCATTTACAATGGATTATACAAGGCGCTGGCCCAAAGGCAGGAGGGCGCCGTGAGAGTTCTCGCCGACTTAAGTAGGACGCTTCCTAACGCGGAGAGAACTACTCAGCGACTGAAAAGGAGACGGTTGCTGTCGTCTGGGAAATAATGAAGTGCCGTTCGTATTAACAGAGAAGGACTACCGAAGTGGTCACTCCACTCGCTCTCCTGGCTCGCAATTCTAAAAAAACCCTCCGGGCGCGTCGCCTGATGGAGTGAGATATCGAAATGGTTGTGGTGTACAAGTCCAGCCGGAGGCACAATGACGCCCAGTGCCTGTTAAGGGTCTCTCTCCAGGCCGGACCTGCCTGCTTCAAAGAAGATGACGGTGAACGTTTCCTTGGCGCTTTGGACGTCAGTGACATGGCTGTAGTCCAAGAAGACGAATCTGAACTGAGAGCACTCATCGAGCCCATAAAGGGGCAAGGAAGTACAGTTACCCTTGCTTTCTTGCAGATCCTGACTACCTTCGCCATTCGACATAGGGCGATATAAAGGAGAGCTTTGGCGACAACACAGCGTGACTCTTGATTATCCCTTCCAGCGTTCGAAAGTAAATCTTGCAAGCAATGCAATGGCGGATATATGGCTGAGCACCTTAAGTGCAGCGTGGCATTTGCCAGAATTCTTTAGAATCACTACTGGTGAAGCTCCAGATGACTGTCCATTTCTGCATTCAAACGTGTTATTAGTATCAACGGCGCAAGAAATCGCCGGACAAGCCGGTGGGACTCCTGTAGCCAACTGCGCCTCCGAACATAGCGTGTCAGCAGATCAGAATTAATGCTCTTGGACAACTATCTCCGTCGACTCAAGGCAACCGGTGAATAATCGCGGAAACCGATTTCCTCACAAGGTACGACGAGTAGAGAGCCCTTCCGGTGGAACTGCGGTGGAAGTCGCCAAGTTCTTCGCTGTGTGCGTTTTTTTTGGCACGGTGCCCCCGAGGTAATGATCACTGACCGTGGATCAATGTTCATGGCACAGCAAACCCATGAAAACTTTCGGCTCAGCCACACCAGCCACCGTGGTACCACTGCGTACCATCCGCAGACATATTGGCTGACGGAACGACTAAACAATATCGCCGACATGACCTCTACGTACGTCGCCGAAAAAGACGTGGGACGAGGTGTGCCCTACGTCACGCCCGCCTACAACACGGCCTTTCAATAGTCCACTGAAGCTGCACCTTTTCAGCTGTTGCGTAGTCGGAACGTAAATACCATGCTCGACGCGACGCTGCTCCACGAGCCACGTACAATGGCAGCGAAGACGACTGGTGTTTGCTGAACGGTCGGAAGTCCGCAGGCTCGCCCGCAACGCGTGGACGCTTGCTGGTACAACCTTCGTCGCCGGGACGTTCACTTTCAGCCCCAAGAGACGGTGTGGGTGCTGACGCCCATTTGTCGCCGCGGACTAACGAGAAACTCTTGAAACGGTACTTTGTACCATACAAGGTATATACCATTCGCCCCAGAGAGTTCATCTACGAAGTTCACGGTGCCCGACGGAACTCAAGCCTCTTCACGATGCCGAACGCGACGTGATGTCGTTCACGTTGTTCGAGTAAAGCCATTCTACACTCAATAACACTATACTATTTTGTTCCAAATAACCTCAATTTACTGTTCTTTTGGTTTGCTTGCTTTGTTTCGTGTTGCATTGTGATGATGCTCTTTACGAGGGAGAGTAATTCCGCGCGCTTACGTAGCCATGTCGACAGCGCATTTAGCTCACACTCAGGTGGCTCGTGTTCAATTCCCGGCTCTACATGTAGTATTATCTTTCTTAATGAAAGTCCAAGATTCGGGAAGTTTTAAAAACTGTCAAGCTTATTCCTGTTCAGAATGTATAGTTCAAGAGGATCGAGGCAAATATACTTGGCTTCCAATGAAGGATCAAAAGAATCTGCGCCATGCCGTACAAGTGAATCTGGCCCCAGCGCTTGATCACGGTATTATGCCTCATCAACGCCTGCCACTCTAACCTCTTTTTTTTTTTTTTTGTGTGTGTGGGGGGGGGGAGCAGGGGGCACGATTTTGCGATATTACATGTTTCGTTTACTTTAGACGTTCTCAGCCTTATCAATTGTTCATTAAAATATGACTGTTAGTTCCATAAATCCAAATGGAGCTGCATACAATTTTTACATAAAATTTCTTTGAATCAACTTTGAACTTTATAAATGTAGGGGTGCGCGTGTTAGGGCATCTCGTATAGAAATCAAAACGCTCGTTAGTACATACAGGTGTTGTAATAATGGTGGAAAACGTTAACAAAAAATGTCGCCTGCTAACACTGCATATCTACCTTTGGCTAAAGGTAAGTAGTAAACCTCCGCCCCCCCCCCCACCCCAACCCTGCTGTACACTCAAGCATGAATACCCTTAGCCGGCCACGTGATTGAGAGTGATATATATATTGTAAGTGATATCTGATCCACATCATGCATTGTTTAGATTTCGATTATATGGCTCTGAGTTTGAGTCGTACCCCAGGAAGAAAATATTATATATGTGTAAACCTCATGCAACTTATTGGTTTTGTGTTATGTGTAATTGTTCTAAGGCTTTTATGATTGCAATGGGATTTTCTTTTATAGACGGATGCCCTACAGTACGTCCGTTTAAACAATGACGTATTCAAGAAATCATCGCTGATGATATCATTTTCTCTGGCTGTCTTCTGGTTTACCAGAAGGAGAAGCCGAGAGGGCTTCTATATTGGTGCTAATTGCCAAAGGGGTTATCCTGATTTTGTAGTCCAGGTAAGTAACTCTAATAATAATGAGAGTATAAGAACTACATGCTCCAACACTCGGAGCCTGTTTGACGGAGTACGCGTCTGGGAGTAACACACCTACATAGTGGTGGATTGATCTCGCAGTCAGGCAGAGAAAGGGCAGGAATAGAAAAAATGAATTTCAGACGCGTTCTCCAAATTTTTGTCACAAAGCTTTTTGCAAAATTCACTCGTCACTCAGGAAAAAGTGAGAAATTGTAATTGCAGCTAAAATATGCTTTTTAAAAATTGATGTTTTGTATAATTGGTTGGCATATTACTCACGAGTTAAAAAACTTTTCATTAAAAACTTGAAAACATGGTTTCACAGAAAACATCGGGGGCATAATAAAAATAGCAATAAACCATTTCATTTTAGCGAGATATAACTGCCGTACAATATTTTAGGGAATTTTTAAATAAAAAACACTCAATTTGGCCGTTTTTTATGTTTCGTTTTCTTGGCACTACATATGTTTACGTCACCGGTCATGCCCCCATGCTGGACCGTCGCAACGCACGTGTGCCATACATTATACTTCCAACGAAGAAGAAATATATGGGAGCAGGAGACGTCCACATACCATGTTTCCTTAATATTATTATATTCTCACAAATATATTTAGTGCTACCTCATTTTTCCACAATTTCCTTTTACAATGAATATGAGTGAAAATACCAGAGGCATCAGCAAGCTCCTCGAGAAATTCTAGCGCAAGGCAGGAAGACGAGTGGAGTTGAGGCGAGGCCAGGCGTCGTACCGCGATGCACGGCGGCGGCTTAAGCTCCAAGGCCCTGCGGCTACGAACAGCACCAGAAGTAGCGCGCTGCATCGGCACCGATATCGTTTCAACCGCGGCTGCAGTCCTGACAGCGCGTGGAAAGTTAAGACGCGAACTGCAGCAGGACAACTTATAAACATGACTTTAGAGTAGTATATTTATATCGTGCTTGTGTTTTTAATGTTCCATTATTTCTTGCTTCACTTATAAAATTTTTTCACTCTACTTTTTGTAAATGATTATTCCCACCATTTTCGTTGTTCCCTATTAATACAGAGTGTGTTTTATTAGCCATTTTGTATGAAGTTTGGAATGTATTGGGTGCAACATTTATTACCCAGCGAGATTTAAACTAACTACCTTGAGATTTCTAGCCAAGTCTTTTGCTAGTAAGCTACCTTGAGACAGCGTATGCTGAAACGCGGGAGAAGGTTTATTGGTCGGGATTCTATTGGTCGCGTGTCCAGACTCGGACTCAGCCTTCGTGGACAGTTTGTGGGAATGCCATGCAGCGATGTTTGACGTAGTTTGTTAGATATTGGAGTGGAGCAGCCATTTACCCTGCAGGACACTTAGTTATGCAATGCCCTTATGATTTCCTAAGGTTCCGGATACGTTTTTCGGAAATTTCTATAATATTCCAGAACGTTAGGAAATCCTCTGCATACCCTAAGGTAAATGTGCTACTGGGTGTCACGGTGCAAGAAGTGAGAGGCGAGCTTGTTTAATAGGTGAGTAATGGCAGAAACAGCAGGAAAAAGGCTTTGCCAAGGTACCCGTAGATGAACGCGAATAAGTGGAAGGCTTATCACAAATTCGGTGCTTACCAGATCTTTTTTCCCATCATGGTCAATCTTGTAATATTTTTCTCCTTCACAAACGTGACAATTTGGAGACCCAGCAAGTATTCAGACTTACCTGTCAGACTTCTTTAGTCCGGAACAGAGAAAGTACGACACCATGCTTGATTCCGAAATATTGGAACTCGATAATCTGATGGCGAGAAGAAGTGAGCTATGATACTCTGGTGAGGTGCTTTGTACCGAGCTCGTTTCACTGCATTTGTAGCCACGCGTGCCCGCTCGCAGCGTGAAGCCAGCTAGTTCAGGCAAGAACAACTCAATTGGTTGCTCCTACTGAGTTCGTCTTGGCGCCGGCACTTCTACGCGTCAATGTACTCGCTGCACCTAGAGAACCAGAGTTCGGCGAAATGCAATCCCCTCATGAATCGCTAAGACGAGGCAGACGATGTGCAAGAGCAGATGACAAGGATTCGCCTTCTACTAGTCTGCCACGAGTTTAAATTCGCAGGGAGGGTAACCAATAAAAAAGTGAGTTGCCTGCTAGAAATTGCGCCCCGCACAAGAAGGCATAAAACAGCAGTTTCAACTTTGACTTTCTTATATATCATGAATACATTTTGAAAGTTTTGAGTTATATTATTTGCTGCTCATTCGCTGAAGTGTGCCGGTAAGTAAAATGTTTTCGGGAAACGCATCAAAGGCCATGACATCTGTCTCCAGGGTATATGGGTAAAAAGTTATTGGAAAAATATGTCCCATTGTTGAATGCCTCGTGGAAAAACATCTGTCGATGAAGCTAGAGACGTAGAAGCAGTTGTGAGTCTGATTAGCGGTCGGTAACAATAAACATGATGATTTTAACCGGCACATATAAAAAATCGCCGTATCTAAAGTTTTCACAAACCAGTTATTGTGTAGCATCGTTCTATGTTCAAAAAAACTCACGATTATACCGATTTGATTACGCCTAAATGGTGACCCTTGACAGCACCAAAAATTTACAATAAACGTGATGAAAAACGAATTGCTGGAGATTGCATCAGACTACTTTTCAACCGTATCCTTGTATAGGCTAAAACTTACAGCTAAACAAGCTACAGCTCAGTTAGTATCAACTGTATTTTCTTCAGTCCAAAAGGATATACACATAAAAACACGGCGCTTTTTTATTCGTAAAGTTCTTTTGCTGTGAAATTAAGGTGAAAATATCCGCGTGGAAACATATGTCAGGATAATCGACTATCCACATATAACCACTGCAGCGACGGCCCTGCGGTTATATGTACGTGTTCAACATTACCGCCTGTCGTTTGACATTTCCGCTTGTTTTGGTGAACACCAATGAGCTAGTTTCGGAATGAGGGTGGTAGTTTTGCTACAACATAAATGGCGGCAGTACCAGTTACGACTAGGCAATTTTGTTCAAGATGGTTCTCCGGAAGCACCTAACGAGTGCGATGCATTCTGGAAGATAGCTCGTATGCTGCCAGCGCGTGTGGAACGTACTCACTGTAAGATCTGAGTTGAGCGGGAAAAAATATTAAAGTAAACCAAAATGGCACAGGCGCGCGTAGGAGCAAGAACGAGAGGATCGGGAGGAGTATGCCCGACTAGACAAAGAACCCGAAGTTCTAAAATTTCTAATTTCGGCTGAGAAAAGTAAATGGCGAAGCGAAAGGCGAACGAAAACACAGGTGCAGCAGAAAGAAGCTGAAGGTCCGCTCGGCGGAAGCTGATCCCAGAGAATAACGAAAGGTGTGACGATCCTCACGCGGAACGCGTACCTACAAAGATTTGAGCGTACGACGACAGGTCTAGCATGGTCACACGAAAAGTGGACACTAAGTTGAGTTCTATACTTAACATGTGAGGCACGGAATGTGATGGATTAAATACCCCTTTAAATGCCTTAGCCCATACGAATATAAAACTGGTTCCCTTTCAAAAGGTTTTGATATTTCTAAGAATGGTATAAAGAGAGATTTCGAGAAACGCAACGGGAGACAAAAAGGACGAGTAGACAATTTGCCATAAGGCGGACTGGATTCTTCTACAGGTGGTTAAAAGAAATAAGAAAAAGCTTTCGAGGCACTTTGTTAGAGCAGGATGATAGTACATTTTATAGCAACTTGTACCAGTAAACTGCCGGTCCTTTTTTTAAGAATAGGAATGCTCTACATTAGATGATTTTTCAAACGAACCGAGATTTATGAAACCAAATGTACAACCTGCGTCAGAACTCAGTCGCCAAATAGCCCGAAACTATTTAAATAAAAGCAAGAGAAGGTCCTGTCGATGCTGCTTATGCAACAGTATAAGACATGATGCTCAGAACAGCCAAAGTCGCAGTCAATACTCGAAAGAGCGGTCATGCTTTCGCCGCGGATGGTTACGGCATGACTGCTCAAATATGGCGTGAGATATAGCGACTAGCTTTAGTACCCTGCACTGGTTAGACTGAGAGAGAGGGTGTATTACACGAGACTTACGTCACTTGAAGGGATGACGGCTGAAAACCGGTAGTGACCGCAGCGCTAGGAAGAGTGTCAGTGTCCAAGTTTATGGTCGACAACATTCCTGGGCAGAAGGCCGACAAGGTGAACGGCCAGGTAGAAAGCTAGAGGGTGTCGGCTGAACAATTGTAGTATGAAAAAGCCTATTTCTTTCGGTAGCTACAGGGGTAACAACAGCACCACATTTTTGTTGCATTAAAACGTACGATTCTTACAAGAGGCGTTTGTCTTTGTAAGCACGCAATTCTTTGAAGAAGAACGTCTTGCATAAAGCACAGAAAATCCGCTATACGATAATTTGCTTGGCAGCATATGGTAAGTGAGATACGAATAAAAAGCCGGATTCCGAATTGAAACGGGACAAAGAGAGGAGCATCGACATACCACAGTGTATAGACAAAAATGTTCGGCGTCAGTACATGAAAAAAGAAACGATAGGGAAGGAGATCCTATTACGTTAGAAAATGGGACGAACAATTTGGATTATATTGATTAAAAAAATGCGTAACCGAAATTCGGAGCTCACACAGCAGGGCTGCAGCAACGGGCAGGACGTTGCGAAATCCTCATAAAAACATTACTCATACAGCGATATCTCTAACGGTGGCTTGTATACCTTGGAAAAAATGTGGGCTATTTAACATTTGCAACATCGTACGCAAATAACTCAGGAAGCTCCAGCCTACTGACAACCAGCCGGCTGCGCTGTCGATTGCCGAAGTTGTCCGCAAGGAAGTCCAGCGGGCCTTCCAACCGGATGCTCCGGCCAGCTTACCAGCACCCGAGGAGCCCACCCTGACCTACGCCGCGGTAGCTGGAAGAGCGGCGCCAGCGTCCCGGCAGTATTCGACGCCGCCTTTACGTGACTCACCAGCGCCGCAGATTTCCGACGTCGGGAAGGTCAGCGCCGCAGGCTTTCCGACGTCGGGAAGGGCAGCCCCAGCTTGGCCACACCGAACAACCAGCGCCTAGCAAGAAGGATGTGGTGCACGGCCGATCGGTGACCGCTGTGTTATCACTGCGGCGAGACCGATCACGTCTACCGGAGGTGCCCGTACCGACAAATAGGCCTCCGAGGTTTTGCGCCGAACGACCCTCGGTCAAGATGCGGCAAATTCCCTCGTGACATCGAGGAATACCTCCGTCGCCCCCCGTCGCCAGAGCCGACAGCACCAAGAAGGTTCACGTTCTTCATCCCCCTCGACGTTCCGCATCGCCTTTCCATGGGTTGCGCCGTGACAGCCTGTCTCCCATTTTCCTCCGGGAAAACTAAACGCGGCAATTCCCGGAGGTGAAGTTGCAATGGGCGGACAACGTAAATAGCCTCCAAGAACGACAGAGCGCTCCCACTCTCCTAGCGCTACGCACCACGAAGACGCCCCGCATCGGTGTCCAACAACCTAAATCTTATTATCGACGGCCACGAGGCATCGGCACTCGTGGACACCGGCACAAACTACTCAGTCTTTAGTGGGAGGCTCTCTCGCCAACTTCGAAAGGTGACAACGCCGTGGGAAGGCCCTCAAATACGAACCGCCGGTGGGCTTCCTCATCACACCAGTCGGACGATACACTGCTCGCGTCGAGATCCACGGCGAGACGTGCCCTGTGCTGTTCGTGGTTCTGTAAGACTGTGCGAGGGTCGTAATCCTCGGAATGAACTTTCTCTGCGAGTATGGTGCCGCCATCGACCTGGGAGTGAACCGGTTGACGCTTCGAAAACCTGTTTCACCACCGGATGAACCAAACGTTACGTCATTCGCGGTACGAGTAGTCGCAAGCCACGTTAACTTTACGTCGCGGTCGAGTGTTTTCGTACCCGCCGGGAGTACCGGAGCTTTCTGAGGTGAAGCCTCAAGTTTCTTCTAGGCAGAGGAATAGGCGCAACAAGAGAAGTACCTGAATTTCAGGTTGGCGGCACTGTATTCCTGGTGACGAACTTCTGAAACGAAACGTAACGCCCCATGAAAGGTGCAGCCGTGGGCCATATCGAGGAACTCCGAAACTCTGCCAGAAATCACCACGATTACTGACGAATCATCGCCCCCTCAGAAAGACAGCACGTCGCCTGCGCAGCTGGACATTGACCCTAAGCTTCCGGGCCCGAAACGACGGCACCTGATTAACCTCGTCGCCAAATACCTCGAGTGCTTTGTGACGTTGTCAGAAGTGCGCCGAACCGCCGTTGCGGAGCACCGGATCGTTACCGGCGACAACGCACGTCCTGTGCATCGATTGCCGTACAAAGTCTTCGTTAAAGAAAGGGAGGTGATTCAGGAGCAAGTTCTAGAGATGCTGAACGACGACATAATCCGATCTTCATGCAGTCCGTGGGCATCTCCACTCGTACTGGTTAAGAAAATGGACGGAACGCTTAGGTTCCGCGTGGAATACCGGCAGCTGAACGCGGTGACAAGGAAAGACGTCTATTAACTCATCCGCATTGACGATACGTTAGAATGGCTGCGCCACTCTCGATACTTTTCATCATAGGACGTAAAGAGCGGCTTATGACACATCGAATTCGGCGAACGGGACCGAGAGAAGATAGCTTTCGTCACGCCGGATGGACTTTGGAGTTCACGGTGATGCCCTTCGGACTAAGCCCGGCACCAGCATCTTTCCAGCGTGTCAAGGACACCGTACTGGCAGGATTGAAGTGGCAGAGCTGTCTCGTCTACCTCGACGACGTCAAGGTGTTTTCCGGCGAATTCGACGCGCACTTGTGACGACAACGATCTGTTATTTAAGCCATGCGGACCGCCGGACTCACCACCAAGCCGTCAAAGTGTCGGTTCGCCTATGACGAACTGAAGTTCCTATGCCATGACCTTAGTAACGAAGGCGTTCACCCAGACTGAAGAAGACTCGCACCGTCTCAGCATTTCCAGCGCCGACAGAAATAATGCTGTGCGAGGGTTAATTGGCCTATGTGCACACTATCGGCGCTTCCTTCGGGATTCGCAAAGATTTCCTCACCGGGCATGAACCTCACAAGGGACGACGAGAATTTTGAATTGGCCGAGTAACAACAGCAGGCGTACGACGAGTTGAAGCGACGACTTCAGACTCCTCTTGTTCTTGGACTCTTGGACCGAGTTGCGGAAACCGAAATTCACACGGACGCAAGTAACGCAGGACATGGCGCGGTACTGGTTCAAGTGCGGGAAGGCGCCGATCGAGTCATCGCCTACGTAAGTTGGACGCGGTCCAAGGCGGAGAAAAATTACTCCACTACTGAGAAAGAATGCCTTGCAGTCGTCTGGGCGATCTCGAAGTTTCGTCCGTACTTGTACGGGAGCCATTGGTAGTCTGTGTAGTCACAGACTACCACTCACTCAGCTGGCATGCGAACCTCAAGGACTCGTCAGGACGACACGCTCGATGGTGTTTCCGACTACAAGAGTTTAGTATGACCGTGGTCTACAAGTGAGGCCGCAAGCACAGCGACGCCGACTGCCTGTCCAGAGCCCCCGTAGAAACACCTCTGTCAGCAGCGACGACGATGACGACAAATGCTTTCTAAGCACAGTGAACACCGACGACATGGCACGACCTCAACGAGACAACCTTGAGCTCCGCGAAGTAATAGAACACCTGGAAGAGCGCGGGAGTGTCATGCCACGTGTTTTTTTCATGAGCCCTGCCGATCTTCGCCTCTCGACAATGTGTACGCTACAAAGAGAGCTTCGGGAACAACAAGTCGCCTTGTCTGCTGGTAATCCCGACCGACAATCGAGAGGAGATCACTCAAGCCTGGAACGACGACCCGACGTCCGGTCATCTTGGTTACAGCAGGACCCTGGCCTGTACTCATGAAAAGTATTGCTGGCGCAGGCATCCCCAAAAACAGTCCACCTATGCACATGATCATGCCACGAGTGCCAGCGGCGCGACAAACCACCTACGAGGCTTGCCGCCTCCTGCAACCAATTCCTCCTCCAACCGCACCCTTCCAGCTGATAGGAATGGATCTACTTGGCCCTTCTCTGGTGTCAACACCGGGAGAGCTCTGGATAATTTTCGCCACTGATTATTTCACGCATGCGTCGAAAGAGAATTTCTTCCTTCAGGGCCTTTTTCTTTCTACTTTACGAGTTTCCGTTTTTAAAACCACAGTTTCAGGTTTCAATCATATTGTATAACATACACCAGCTCGCCTGCACTTTAACCGTTTTTATTGATCATACCGGAAGCAGGACTAGTACCTTTCTTTCATATTTACTCTCTCCCATCGTCGTCATCGTCGCTGCTTGTTTGTCAAGCGTATGTGGCACTGGAAAGGTTGGGACTACGATTGGCGGAGCTGGAGGCAGATGCAGCCTGTTTTGGGCATTCTCTTCGCAAGAACTTCATCGATCTGCTGCTTTTCGAGCATCTTTCAACAGGCCACCTCCCATGGAGAACGAAACAAATATTTGAGACTTTGTCTGTCCATTTTTCTTCCTACTTTAGGAGTTTCCGTTTTCCAACCACAGTCTCAGGTTTCAATCATCATGCATAACTTCCACCAGCTCGCCTGCACTTGTTTTTTCATCCTTCAGGAAATGCTGTGAAAGTATCCATGTTTTTTATTGAACAATTGAAAACAAGCGTGTTGGTTAATAGATTGAAAGATGTCCTCTTCCCGTCCTCGCCCTCGCTGTTTTATACTTTAAATTTTGTATTTTTCATCGAGTCCATCGTCCTCCAGCACGGCGCTGCCGAAGTTCTAGTCTGATATCGTGGATCATCGTTCATAACCCCGGTGACGCAAGAAATCCTTCGTCTCAGCCACATCTGCCATCTTGGCACTACGGCCTACCACCCGCAAACCAACGAGCTGGTGGATAGACTCAACAAGACCATCACCGACATGATATTCATGTACGTCAAGGTGAAGCAGAATACATGGGACGAGGTGCTGCCGTACGTCAGATTTGCCTACTACGCTGCCGTGCAAGAGAGCGCCGGGGTGACACCTTTTCAACTGGTTTATTGTAGCAAAATAACGACAATGCTGGACGCGATGCTACCCCACAAACCGGCTGTCGACGGATGCGACGAGGCCCCAGGTGGTTGCCCAACGCGCAGAAGAAGTCCGCCAGCTCGCCAGACTCCAGATTAAAGCCCAACAACATGTTGACACTGGCCGTTACAAGCTCCATCGTCGGGACGTCAACTTCGAGCGAGGAGAAAGGGTTTGGGTCTCGACACCGATTCGCCGCCGCGGTCTCAGCGAGAAACTCCTGAAACGGTATTCCAGACCCTTAAAGGTACTTCGTCAATTTGGAGATCTGAACTACGAGGTGATGCCCGAGGGAACAAGAACATCATCAAGCCGCCCACCACGATCTGAAGTCGTCGACGTCGTGCGCCTGAAGCCGTACTATACTCGATAGGACTGTGAACCTTATGTGTTCCAAATTACTCTTTAGATTGCCGTTCTTTTTCTTTGCTTTGTTGTGTTTTGCGTTGCCGTTCTTTTTATTTGCTTTGTTGTGTTTTGCGTTGCACCGGGGCGATGCACTTTTTAAAAGGGGGGGGAGTAATGCCGCGCGCGCAGCTGGCGACGCAAAAAATTCGCTCGTGGCCTCACGGTTATCGCGCTTGCCTTCCACGCAAAAAGCCAAGGTTTAATTCCTGGCCGTGGGCACACATTTTTGTTGAATCTCTAAGTGATGTTCTGGTAACTTTGAGAATTGTGTTGCTGATTCGAGGTTAGAATGTTCTACGCGCCAAGCCTTCTATGCAGATTGTTCCAGAAGCCCACGAGTGCAAAAAAGGGGCTCCGCGTGGCAAGCTGCAGTCAGTGTCGCACCAGCGGTCGATCCTGCTGTTACGCCGACTTCGAAGCCCGCGACGCACTGCTGTTATCTTCTGTTTCATTTTTTGTTTTGGGCACAGGCTGGCCCCATTAGACGTTTCAATTCCTCAGTTATTGCTTTTTTCGTCATATCGTCATTCGTGACGACATTCTCTACCAGGTCTATTAGGTAAACCGCCCTACGGAACCTTTTGTTCTGCAGCAACATAATGCGTCTGATCATTTTACACTGTAAGTGTTTGCAAGAGGAAGAAACTAGTGTATCAGCAGTTCCGGATTTGACGGTTTTAAAAGATTGCTAGAGAAGGAAAGAAAACGTTTGTTGGAACGGTTTTTGAAATACCAACATAGACCGTAGAACGAGTGATTTAGTCGAATTTCGAGAACTTGGAGGCCCTCCTGACTGGTGTTCTTTTCCGCTGAGATGATACCCTTCGCGTTAACTTTGAATGCCTATTAAATGGAAGCATCTGGTATGCGAGGTAGGACGAAGCGAGGAAGATGCACATACACTATGCAATTCAAAATAAAAGAAATAAATCTCGCTGATGATTTCACCCAGGCAGAAACCGGTACACCCCCCCACATTCTGAATGAGGAATTTTTTCTTGTAGTTCACCAGAGTTGCTCAGAAAGTGCCGGGTGAAAACCAGGAAGCCTTCAGCTGTGGTTCCCAACGTTTTCTGGAAATTCGTCATTCCATGCAGGTCAAATGCATCAAACACGGAAACCCGAAAACTTTTGAGGTCGAGATTGTAATACATCTCCTCGAAATTCAGCGAGAAAAAGTTGCGTTCTGGATTCAAGTGCAACAGGCGGATAGAATCAACCATCCCAAGAAAGCCTGAAACGCGGAATGGGGGAAGAAAGTCGATAGAGGAAAGGTGCTTTTATAGGCAGTGGGCGAGAAGTTTCTACCATTATTCCCCTTGAAGATGATGCCTCAAAGGAGCATGTCTGTCTTGCGCATTTTTGACGCGCGAAGGAGGGAAGATACTCTCTAGAGGGGAAGGAACTAGTGTTTTTAGGGAGGTGAGGTTTAGGAAATCGCCAAATGATTTGGCCTTGGAGCGCAGTGCTGCCGATTGTCGTTTTTTAGGGTAGAAATGTATTTTGTAGTTCCTCATTCACTTTTCATAAATTTACCCTGTTCATAATGACAGATCGTCCCACCTTGTCCACATCCTTTAGCACCAGATCGGAGCTTCTCCACAAGGCGTGCGACCTCCAAGAGCACCGGTGCAGTTATGCCGCCGTGATGGCAGACCCGACATATTCATGTCATTCATTCTCTGGGACCCTCGCAGCAATCTCATAGAGGAGGACAGCTGGTCCACTCTTTAGGGCTGCGCAGGCGGCACCAACTTGGAGCCTTTCTAGAGGAGGGCATTTGCCTCCATTGACAGGTTTGTTCGGACAGATTGGTGTAGAGATCCAGGCCTGCCCTGAAAAAGGGAGGAGGAACCGGCGACGATGGCTATATGTACGCGTCTCCAGGATGGGGTCCAATGATTTTCGATGGTTAACAATGGTGAGGTGGTTGTTGAAGCAGGTAGCTAAGCATATGATCATCAGAGGGCAAAGTTCACTCCTAATCACGAGCATTTCCGTGATATGTTTGCCCTCGTTACGTACATTGCTCTGCAACTGAAAGGTCATCTTCAAGGTCAGGAGGGTCTTCAACTTTCTGGTCTTCGACTAACTCACTGATCTCACGCTCTATGTTAATGTTTTAATCAGCGCTTCCTGAAACCTGACACCAACTTCTGTAGCTATTGTTCCAACACCGACTTCGTAATTGTTTCTGTCTCTCTATTTTTTCTCTTGCAAAGTCTCCTGCTTTCTAAATATCATATGTAGTCTGCCGCAGCAGGCCTCCTGGCTCCGTAGGGCGAATCACCCAACTCACCTTTAAGATAACATGAGAAATAAACTCTTTCTGCTGTTCGAGAGTGGTGCAAAGGAGGCTCAGGGGACTATGGGGTCTTGTCTACCAGCACTGCGCGCGTTCCCTACTCGAAAAACAGGGCACACCTATTGCGAACTCTAGCTCACTGAGTCGAGCAAGAGTCATCTTCGTTTATAAATTTAAATTGAGAGGCATATGGAAGCGAGTCACCAACCCCGAATCCCCGCACATATGCACAAAAACCAAGCGCCGTCCTCCCGGACCTGCACGTGGAAGAAGCTTTCAAGTATTCCTCTTGAGTGCGTAGCCAAGTCCATCAGTCGGACCGGTTTCTGCGCGAATAGCCGTCCGTCTCAACAAGCACGCGGATGAGATTGCTTCTAATTTGCGGGACTCCTTGCATCCAGTCCTTGTTCACACCAAAACACAACCACCCGTGCGCCCCTGAATTCTCGGAAACCAAAATGAACAATTGTGTATGAGGGGGGGGGGGGGGCACAAGTTTTTATTCGGCATAAAAATCCTAGGTACCGTACAAATTATATCCCCTACCTCAAAGCTGTCCAGCCCCTTGCTCTCACTTTGGTAACGAGAGATTCGGTTCTTGCCAGCCGAAAGGGTCCTTCCAAGACATAAAAACACACAATTTTTGGTTATTTTCCTTTTCCTCTTACACGCATACTCGCCCCCCCCCCCCTTTTCTTTCGTCCCCTAAAAAAACGCACCGCCGGCCCTGACCACACCATGTAAGAATGACGGTACAGAGAAAGACAGGAGACCCCGCCTCCGTTCCTTTCCTCGTATACGTCAAGCGTCTGGCCAAACGACATTGATTTCTGCTTCTCTCATCCCTCACCCTCCCTCCGTAGCTCCGCGTCACTGTTTCATCAAGCTTTAGGCGCCAAAATAAGACAGTAAACGTTTTGTTGCAGGTCAAATCCCGGAGTCGCCTATGTGCCTTTCATGTCCCTTTTTCGTTATCCCAACATATGTTTATACGTGTTTTAAGTGAACTTTCCTGCTTTACCAGAACACTGGGCCGTTATGCGCATGTTAAAGTTACATAAGTCATAGTGACCTAATAGGCGGAATTTAAAACATAGTTAAATAGTACTACTGAATTGAACTTTGCAAAAAGTGATTTCTAGCCAGGCATGATACAAATTGAGCTAAACAAGCTTTTTCTTTTATTGCGGGGATTTAAATAGGCGGAGCAGTGCGTGGGAAAAGATAACAGTCGCGTTTTTAAAGTCAAATACATACAATAGCTTGATCATGAAGAAAAACGACGCCATAAAGCGGTATGTTTAGCGAACATACGGATGTTTTGTATGGTTGTTAGGGATGGGGCTGGAGTGTGCGGGGTTAGTGCAACTACGCACGTAAAGTGTAATATATATCAACACACTTCGCCACCGTTTTCTTTTTTCGCATACACCAGCAAGCGCAAAAATTCCTTGTTTAATAATCCCCTTAAAAAGTTCTGTAGCAACCTTGCAACGAATGCGCAAGGGCAGGAGAAGTGATTGGTGCACAAATCAACAAGAAAGAACGGAGTTCTGAGAAACCCACAATAAACATAAAATTCACAACGTCGTGATTATGGAGCCCGACGCTTGTCTTATTAATCAAAGGATTTAAAGTTTACGTTTCTTGTCCTGCTCCTTTACTTATCAGCTGCAACAAAACGATTATGTTTCATTTTCCACCCCAGCCACATGAATAACATTTTGTTCCTCATCTTAAATGAAAAGAATATGAACTTCTAGCACCTGTGTATCATAGAATAAGTATTATAGAGTAAGTTGAGCAACCACTGATATGCTAAGTTGAAGCAACTATGAAAGTAGAAGTTTTTGAAAATACTGATATTGTGTGAAAAAACAATATGAGCTTCTTAGGCTGCTAAATTTCGCGCGAAAAGGGCCTACATAAATGCTAGTTTATACTCCGTCATCACACTTGCATAGACTTGTTTTGGCAACTGAAATTTATGAAGTTACAAAGTTCGAGATATAAATACGCAAGACACAACTTTAAAAAGCAGGTAAACAAGTCAAATTAATAAAAAAATGTGATTTGTTTTGGTCCTAAGGCCGGTTCTGAAACTAGAATATAAAACAATACAATATATTCTTTGGGAATTGAAGTGTAAAACAAGATAATTAAGAACAAGAATTTAACTATTTGCAGTTAACATCTAAAGTCAAAGCGAGTAGGTTTTCTTATTCAGTCATCCATTGCGGATTCGTTCTCAATATTTTGTGTGTAAGATGAAACTGGGTTAATTATACAAATCATACAGAACTAGCTTCAAATGACAAAGATGGCGAGAGCCTGCCACCAATTTGTTTTATCACTAAGTTGTTATATTTTAAACGAAATGCATTACCACGATGATAGCTATGTTCGCTTCTTCAAAGCGTACGCACTCACTTCTTTCAGGTTTTGTACACGTAGTTCTTGAGGGATAAGTTTATAAAGCATTGCCTTCCTTTGATACTAAAAGAGAACCAGTGCGTTCCATAGATATGCAAAATTGAAGGACGTTATGGATAAGAAAAAGCCGATGAACAAAAATCTACCTATTTAAAAATGTGATCCTTAAAATAAGAACTATCTAAAAAAACAATTAAAAACCATCTGCCAAAAAAAATTAAAGCAGTATTTTTTTTTCTATGTTCACGATTTTGTTTTTGCAGGCGTGCACTTCGAGGTACAACTACTACCAGGACAAAACTGAGCCTCCCTATTACACGAAATTTCGCTCCTTTGACGAAAGTGGATATGCCCTAACTTATGACGGCCCTGGTGACATTAAGTATAAGGTGAGAATGCAAACCCTTTGTATCAATTCATTGCATTTTCTAAACAGCAATGTTAATAGCGCAATCAAAAATGTTGTTCTCAATAGAAATAATAATCAGCACATAAACAGTCCAAAATGCCGCAGCGCATAAAACAACTGTGCTACACAAAACCCAAGTGCTAAAAAGTAGTACAATAAAAAAAATTCGTTTATTAATTTTTTATATATACATATACAGGGTGTTTTTTTTTAACTTAACAGATTTTTTTTAAAACCATGAAAGCTAGATTAATGCGGTCTGCGCAGGTGAGTTATATGGCCAGGGGGACATAATACAGGAGGTTAATCGTAATGATCAGTCGGCTAATTAGTTAAAATTCGTTAATGAACTTTTTAATTAATCAAAATAGACATATAGTTCCAATTAGAAACTTGCTCAGCGTCATCGAAAACCACTAAATCAGTAATTTTCATAACGACTTTGAACGCGTAAGAAGCGTAGTAGTGCTCTAAAGTTAGCACTCGATGAGCACGTACAAGGCTAGCGGTTGCGATAAGGCGCCCGCGCAATTTTTCCGTCTCTTATCTAGCCCCAGCCTTGTACCTGCTCGACGAGCGGTAATTTTAGTGCACTACTACGCTTCTCACGCGTTCAAAGTCGTTATGAAAATTACTGATTTAGTGGTTTTCGATGACGCTGAGCAAGTTTCTATTTGGAACTATGTGTCTATTTTCATTAATTAAAAGTTCATTAACGAATTATAACTAATTAGCCGAGTGATCGTTACGATTAGCCTTCTATATTATGTCCCCCTGGCTGTATGCCTCACCTGCGCAGACCGCCTTAACCTGGCTTTCATGTTTCTTGCTTTTTATAAAATCTGTTAAGCTTAAAAAATACGCCCTGTATATATATATATATTGAAGCGAAGAAGAATAGCAAGACAAGAAAAACGGTGTAGCTGAAGGCTCTGATACGGGTCAGATTTTATAATAGACGCGCGCGATCGTCGTTCTTCTTTCTGGTCTCCAGGCTTGTCGTCTTCTTCGCTACATTTGCCCCACGCTTAGGGGGCTGCCATCCTGGCAGCAGTAGTTGTAGAGGGGGCGGTCGGGTCGGGCGGTACATACGGTTTCGTTCGTGACACATGAACGGTCTCTTGATGGTGACGGCGGCGATCGGTGGGGAGGGGAACGGGTTCGACGCGGTAGTTGACCGGCGAGGTAGCTGTCAGCACTTTGTATGGGCCCTGATATCTTCGAAGAAGCTTTGAAGATAGTCCAGGCTTCTTGATCGGCATCCAGATCCACACTAAATCACCATCGTTGTAGGTGACAGAGCGGTGACGGGCGTCGTAACGACTCTTTTCGACGTTCTGGTGCTTAGATGTGCGACAACGGGCTAGCTGACGACATTCTTCAGCTCGGCTGATTGCTTCATTAAAGGTCATGTGCTCCGTGATATCCGGCCGATAAGGTAAGATAGTATCGAGCGTACATGATACCTCGCGGTTATACGTGAGCATGAAAGGTGAGAAGCCTGTCGTAGCTTGAGTAGCGGTGTTATAAGCGAAAGTGATGTATGGGAGAATTCGATCCCAGTTATCTTGATCCTGAGAGACATACATCGAAAGCATGTCAGAAAGGGTACGATTAAGACGCTCCGTAAGTCCATTTGTTTGGGGATGATAAGAGGACGTGCAAAGATGAATAACATTGCATTCTCTCAAAATGTCTTCGACGAGTTGTGATAAAAAAACTGTTCCTCGATCACTGAGTAGTTCTTGAGGCGAGCCGTGACGCAGTATAATATTGTTTAAGAGAAAGCTTGCAACTTCATGAGAACCTGCGGTGGGAAGGGCAGCAGTCTCGGCGTATCGCGTCAGATGGTCAATTGCGACGACCACCCAACGGTTTCCCTCAGATGATTTTGGTAGAGGGCCATACAGATCGATTCCGACTCGTTCGAATGGCTTGTCGGGACAAGGTATGGGTTGGAGCAAACCCGGCGGACTCTGAGGTGGTTTTTTTCGTTGTTGGCACAATAAGCAGGAGCTGACATATTTTTGCACAAAGCGACACATGCCGGGCCAGTAATATCGGCCACGTAAACGATTATAAGTCTTCAAGACCCCGAGATGTCCCGACGTTGGGTCGTTATGGAGGCACTGTAGCAGCTCGGAGCGAAGCTGCCGTGGCACTACTAACAACCATCGCTGACCGTCTGCTGAATAGTTACGATGAAACAAGAGGCCATCTCGGACAGAAAAATGCCGTGCTCGTTTACAGAACTTGCGGTTGTTGGAGATAGCAAGGCCTGTAATATGTTGCACCAGGGTCTGGGTGTAGGGGTCTTGGAGCTGGTTTTGTGCCACAGCATCCAGGGAGAGAGTAGCGAGTGTAATAGGATCTTCGTCCCCGTCAGGAGCAGTCGTTGGCAAAGGGCAACGTGAGAGGCCGTCAGCATCTTGATGCTTGAGTCCGGACCTATAAGTGACGGAGAAGTTGTACTCTTGGAGGCGAAGAGCCCAACGTCCCAAACGCCCCGAGACGTCTTTCAACGATGTTAACCAACAGAGAGCGTGGTGATCTGTGATGACACTAAAATGGCGTCCGTGCAGGTATGGTCGAAACTTAGAAATAGCCCAGATAATTGCCAAGCATTCTTTTTCGGTTGTAGAGTAATTACGTTCACACTTTGACAGGGTGCGACTGGCGTATGCCACAACTCTCTCGGGTCGGGGTGGTTCGCGTAGTATTAGAACTGCGCCTAGTCCATACCCGGTGGCGTCTGTGTGGATCTCTGTAGGAAGTGAGGGACGCAATGCTCTGCTGCGTCGCGCGATGACAGCGCAGCAGAGGTTGGTTGCACTATCTCTCCACGGGGCGCGGTGCTGCCGGGGCGGAGATGCGCTCCGATAACAGACTGAAACTTAAAAAACCCGTCGAATTTGCGCGGTTTTTCAGAAAGCCGTAAAATGCTTCGCGTGCCTTCTATCGTTCTGCAATTTGTTGATTTAGTGGTTTTCGATGATGCTGAACAATTTTCTAATTGAAACCATGCCCTTAAACACAATATTAAAAAAGTTAATTACGCAAAATAGTTAACAACTTAATTATCCCGGACTTTAATAATTTTCCTAAATGGGCCCCTGGCCCAGGACCAAAACGACACAAGCCTTTTTTCGTTGCGATGAGTAGTTTTCGCAGGACCGATTTGGCCCGAGTTCTCTGAAACACCCTGTATATATATATATTATATATATAATATATATATATACATATATATATATATATATATATATATATATATATATATAATTTGATCGAAGATTAAAGTCCTTTAAGGATTATTGAAGAATGACATCACCTAAGGTTGAAAAACAATATCGATGAAAAAAGCAGAGGAGAACTGCCACAACAAGCATAAAATCATACATTGCTCGACCAAATTAAATGACGCAGAAACACGAATATATCACTAATCAACCTAGTTATTCTAAGCCACCAAAGAATAAATCCAATATCAAACTCACATATTGTTATTTCTACGTGACAAGAGATCAGACCTTAAAAATTGTTTGCTGTTAGAATTAGTGACAAATATTTCACGCAGATTATTAGACCAGACAAAATTTCGCAAACCATAATACAGAAATGAAAAGGTGCGGCCCGTGTTACCATCAATTTTGCATACGCGCTAAAGACGAGGCGTAATTGAAGATTACTGCGTGATGAGACCACATCGGAAAGAAGGCATGTAAAATGAGGTATAGAAGCAAACGCCAGGAAGTTCGCGTAATGAGGCACACTCTGGAGATTTTGGTTTTTCTTCATTAAAGTGGTGCTTGAATGTCGGGAATACTAAAAAAACAAATAATAAAACGACTTTATTTAGAATATCTTTTAAGTTTCGGCAAAGATATATGCAAGATGAAGGTCCTACATGCTCGATACGTTTTCTAGTTTAGGCCAAATTTCCTAGTTTTGCAAATGTTGGAAAGAGCACCAGGAAGAATATGTTGTAAGTAATCCACAAAGCTATTCAAGGATTGCAACAGTGATATGATTTATGTTGGCCTTGGTACATGTAAACTGACATGAAAACCAATATGGCGATTGTAAGAAATAGATTGCATGCCACTAGAATGAAATGTGTAGGAATATATGAGATATGTATATTGTTAATTGAATAAATTTTGCTTGCCACTGATTGCGTTTAGCTTCATAATTCAAGACGAGCACCAATCAGAAATTTCAGTGATGTAATACTGTCGAAAGTGTAAGTAAACAGGCGAGCTGGTTGATCTTAAACATACTTAAAAAACGAAGACGACGAACAAAGAAGGAGACATACAAACAAAAAAACGCCTCAAAACGTGGCTAATTTACTTTATTGAAACAATCGGTTTTATACAACCTCTCACACACACGTCTACAAAAATTTGCACATATTTTGTGACCTTCCGCTGCGGCACAACGCGTTGTGATCTCAATTTAAAAAAAAAATAAAGAAAGAAAAAAACGTCATGTACCACGCAACGCAATACACGCGTCTCCCAGAATCGGCACACGTCGTATGTGACCTTCAACCGCGTAGAGACCTACTATCGTTCAAAACAATGGTACAGGTGACACTTCAAAAGAAAGAAACCGCCCCAAACCGCACCCTTTTGCATCATTTTACTTTTCCCACCCCGCCGCCAGTTAAGGCAAACAACAACCCCATCACAAAAAAACAAAAGCAAAAAAAAACTATTAAAACAACAAAAACATTTAGGTCGCTCTATCAAGTGTTATCGACGATTGACTGATACAATTTCCTACGAACGCAATGCTGATTATCCCATTTATGGCTCTTTTTAGTCCTTTTTTTTGCTCAACGGCACTGTTTTTTGCGAACCAGGCAAACATATTATTGCATTCCTGCACATGTTTAACGATAACTGAAATCAGATATCTGTTCTTGACCGCCCTCATGTGCTCAAGAAGTCTGTCAGTTAAGCGCATTTTAATGAGTCCCAAGCCAACAGGCCCATTGGAATATCATACATTCTACTACCACCTGGCAACCAACGGCGGCTTCTCTTTGTCGTCTTGACAATCCTCTGCTTCACCGACAAAGTGCGCAAGCCTGTTCAACTTAAGGCTGGTGTCCCACGGCGGCCATGAGAGATGACACTTTTCGCTGTGATTTTGAAACGCGATTGCGGCGCGTTCAAGCCTGCTAAAATCACGTTATATATTATCTTGTAATGTAGAACATTGTCTTTCATCTGATGTAGAATTCGTGGTCGTCACGCGGAAAGCTCACTCAGTAGGCACGTGCGGATATCGGCATTCTTGGAAAAACATGGTTCCGTAGAACAATGGTGCAGGGTCGACTATTGCTGCAATTGCTTGCAAATTTAAAATTTTGTAAAAGAGTGCGTTCATTGTCGACGGAGGTTCTTTTTCATTTTATTTTTAGTTGGCATGATAAGCTGATTTAGCTGATATTTGATTTGCACCACCTGTGCCCACTGACGCCGAGGAGTTGGCCTCGAAATAAAAAATAATGCAGAGTTGTGTGGCGTTAAATAGCTATACGCGAGTATAATTTTTTTTTTCAAATGGGCACCCACAAATAGGTATTTTTTTGTTTTGTTTTAAATTATACCTACGTTGCGGTCAAATCATTTAGCAGCTAACGAGGGAAATCCAAACAACCCATTTCGTGCAATCGTCCCTGTAAGGTAGAGGAGATAGCCATTGCGTCAAAGACAATCACATCTTTTACGTGTGCGAGCATTGCTAAAAAGAGACAAATGTCGATCTTTTAGTATACTTAGTTTCATTGTTCAGAGCGCAAGCAAGGGCTAGATGTCACGCAAACACGTACACAAAGACAAAAAGCGCTCTCTTGCGGTGTATGTGGTGCGCTGCATTATGTTTGAGAGCAGAAACACCCAAACGAAAATACTGAACACCGTGGCGTTGAGGCGTTGAGCAGTCGATGATGCTTGATGGGAGCAATATGTCGGCCGATCTCCAACTGAGAGTGAAATGATGCAGGGTGGTTCTGTGGTTTTACTTATTGCTAATGCTGTTTTCTTTCTTTTTTGCTAAAAACATCGTGACTCACAAGACGTAGCAGCACGGAAGAACACAAGGAGAAAGGGAGGAATTCACAGGACGAGCGCTAAACTTCAACTGAACTTTTAATTAAAAGAACATATCCAAGTAAACAACCACACCGTTATCGCATCACAGCTCAACATAAGCTAATTATTTTTTTATGTAAATACACCGAGGTCTGGCCACCACAATTATCTCCCGCCTTTCCTATCAAGTAAGCTTCTATCAGTTACCTTGCAGTTCTATCACGCCCTTTCCCCACAATCGTAATAACTTCAAAATTCGGCTGACACATGCCAGTGCCACAGTGTAAAGGCAGATATCCTCCCGTTGTTGAGCGCAGTGACATGGCATGTTCGTGCACACTGTCGTTGACGCATCGACCCGTTTGGCCCATGTATACCGGACCGCAGCTCAAAGAAATTTGGTACACCACTCCTACCGCACAATCAACATTCTAATTTCTGTGTTTTACAGAACACTTGTTACCTTTGCTTCTCTGTCAGCCACTCTGGTGCAGAGTTGCGACAACTTACTAGGCGCCGAAAAGACGATCATTAAGTGGTACCTGCCCGCTATCTTTTTCATATTGTGAGATATTTTATGCAGATAAGAGATCATTTTGGTCACCTGTTTGGTCATTCTTTGGGTTGATGGGGACCCATTTTTAACTTCCTTAGTATTTTCTTCGCAACCCCCAGCAAACAGACGTTGGGAAGTCCGTGGCCCCAAGCCGTTCCACCTGCTTGCCAAAGCTCACCTGTAGCGCGTGGTGGCACAACTTCTGTAGAGCAACCTGCATGCACGATGAAGCTATTCCTCTTTTAACGAGCTTCGAGTGGGCGAAGTCGTAAAACAAGAGCACTCTTTTGTGTGTGGGTGGTAGAGCCAACACAGGTGATCCTCGGTAAATTCCTCCATTTGTCCTTGTTTTTTTACGCGCCGCTACCAGTTGTAATCATGAACCAACTCGCCAGCATTGCTACATTGCCTCACAAGAACTTGGCAACGTCGTTCAATGAAACTCTGTTTTATTGCTTGACGTTTCATAAAATAGTGGACATATCATCAATCGCCGTTTTATTGAACGGCCACTCATCAAATTGCTAGACACTGCTTCATTCAATTTGTTTCTGCTATAAAATTAATGGAAATATAATAACTACGCTCGTCATTTTTTTATAAATATCAGTAGTCTTTTGCAAAAATTGTGTTTTTTAGTTTCGGTCAACGCAGCCAAATAATAAAATAATGATTTTTTTTATTACTACTTAGTCTCGATACTTATACTGACCAAGCCAACATTTTTAGCTGCGATTCGAGACAGTATCAAATTTATCCCGAGCTTATTTAATTATTTTTGTTCCTCCCGTTTCTGGCATTTTAGTGTACACTTTCAGCAGCTCGCATGAGCGTCAATTCTTATGTCAAGCGAAACAAGTGCGTAAATTAGGGTAACACTGTAGTGCCGGATCCTGTGTCAGTAATTGTTATTCCCATTTGGTGGGCCGAATACGAATTTTAACATATATAATTTTATGGCGATAATCGGTCAATAAATCGAATGGCAATTGGGACGAATTCATTACTATTGGAAGGACCAACTGGGAAATCAGAAGGAATTTAAAAAAAATGCAGCAATCATTGTCTGCCGATTGGGCGCGTTCTACAGCGTTTTCAGCTTTGAATGGAGGAGCTCGACTTAAGATTCCTAGAGTGTGTATTGAACGGCAAATATAGCGCGGCACTTATACTGCTCCCGCCCACTATTCCAGCCAAGCTTCCGCGCTCTCCCTTGTTGCTGCTGCATCTGAATAAACTGGAAGCAGATGACTTGGTGAATTTGCATTCAGCCGTGAAATTCCCTCGATCGGCGATTGAGGTTTTGTTAGCCGGCGCAAGCGTCAGCGGACTTCTCATATTTGGATAGTATGATTTAGCTACGCAAACAAAATATCATCGAGCTTATGTTCACTATGTTCATCACAGAAAAGAATGGACGATCGTCGGTACTCCGCGAGTTTCGGCGCAACGCCGGTCAAAACAAGGCACTGGATCAAGGTTTAGCTACCATTTTTTTATGACTGCCATCAGGAAAAATCTGGCTTGTCGCGTTCCGTCAACGTCACTCCGAGTATTGTTTCTGCCCCGCGCTTTACAGAGGAAGATGAGGCCAATGATCAAGTTCACAGACCTGTTTTCAAAAACAACGAGGTATAGAGACAAAACTAAAAAAAACTGGTGAGAAAGCCCGTCCCCCCCCCCCCCAAACCTGAAAAAAGCGCGTTCTAGCGTAGAGCTATTGACTGCTAACAAGACTGCAGTAACTTCAGGTTAAAGTCTCATAACGTACCACGCATTACGTGAGCATCGCAATTACATTGCCCGGTCATGGGCTCCAGCACATATCAGACCTGGGTACAAGACATTTCATTGAACGAGGTTCTATTCAATGCCGTTTCATCAAGTGAAACGATGTTTCATCAAAACGATCAGGCGGTTTCATCCATTTTTTTCTATATAATTTTGGATCATCATAGATATTTTATGTGTGCTACTTTAACTTCTGAAATTGTTTTGACGCCTCTGTCATCAGAAGAAAGAAAATTACTCTTCAGGTTAAGTTTTCACCTAATGTTCGGCTACTAAATCACGAAAGTCATATACATAAGAAAACTGGAAAGTGCTTGACTCTTAGTTTTTTTATAAGATACGCATCGGTTCTCCACCACAGGCTTTGTTCACTCTTTATCACTTTATTTCTTCTGACATGAAAGGCACTTGCTGGGAAGTGACGCAAATATTCTCTACTGCGCCTTCTCATATCGTGCTTGTCTTCTCGTATTTTTATAACAAGCTTCGAGAACACGTTCTTTTTAAGAGCATAAGTAAAAAACCGGCGGGTACATGACTGTGCTGTACTCGAACCATACACGAATAAGTGTAAACAAGTTTTTTTTGTTGTTTTTTTGTTTCATGAAATATGCTGACAAGCCATAGCTTCAAGAACGAAGATTTGCCCACCAAGGAATGTTTGTTCGTCGCTGCACCCGATGACTACAGGTTTTAAAATATCTCCAATTTGTTTTTTCTCTTTGCATGGCAGATATCTATAAACGATGCATGAAAAAATGAAATCAGAGGGAATAGTGTGGAACACAAATAAAGTTTCGTCTTTTAGCTCTGTATTCCGATTAAAACCGAAGTTTATATTAAATTATATTTATTATTACGACACTACTGCCCTCTCATATAATTTCTACTTTTTCTACTGTTCAACCAGATCAGTAGCCGGGACAAAGTCAGATCACAGTGACACTCGTGATCAAAGGTCCCGAAACGTTTGCAAATTGAATATGACGTTACCGCTATACAAGGAGAACCACATCACTTTCTTTATTATTATTAGTAGTAGTATTGTCATCATCACGGTTATAACTATGACTACGTCGACTACGTTACTGCAACTACCATTTTTAATATGCTGTATCATGGCGTTAGACCGCGCTATCTTACACAGTGCCTTAAAAGATTACAGGCATAGAACCACACTCGCCAACCGTGAAGTGTCTGAGCAATATACAGCTTTTCCCGTTCACTACGTGGCTCATTTTTTTCCCGCAGGAATGATATATCTTTCGCTGACAGCACCAATAAAGGTTCAAAAATACATAAATGCCCATGATATAAAAAGTAGAAGGCCTCTGTAATCTGTTTCGTCACCCCTCCTTGTGTTTCCCAGAACTTTAACCCTGCCAAAGTTAGGCCGACATTTGCATTCTCTACAATGAATTGGCAAAAGCCCCCCAACCATGCCTCCAGGAGAATACAAATGTTCTTGTAATCTATCATTCAAACACCTTTCCGTTCGCCCCTCATAGTAACTGTTACATGACAAAGAGATATTATATATCACACACGAAACACAAGTGAACGAAGCTTTCCTTTGCGTCTCTGTACACTATGCATTCGGACGACCATCTGCTTCCGCACCAATCCTGGAACTTATCTGGCCCATTTTTAGACGCCAAAAATACTACCTGTATTCTATATCTACCGCCTAATTTTTTCAAGTTATAGGGCAAGCGGAGGAGGAAGGGGACCACTACCATGCGCTAAATTTTCCTTTGGGGCTTCGCCCAGTATACACCATTTGCTTTTTTAGACGTGTGCTGGCTACTTCCGCCAAGAGTGCAAACCGGAACCCCGAATATTTAAGTCTACCACTTTGTCTTAAAAAAACCTGCGGTCAACTTGTGGCCTTGTGGGCAGATAATTTTTCAAGGGTCGACCCAAGGAATGACACCTCCATGGCCCTCTTGACCACCTCCGAGAGTGGAGACTTAAAATCTAGAATCACATTTTTAGAACGCGACAAAATACCAACATATCTCTTATCGCGTAGGTACATCGTCAAATGCAGGAACTACAGAGTCCCTTCATTTGACTCTTCACACGTGAACCTCAGGACGCCAACACACCTTTCAAAGGCGTTAAAAAAACGCGTATCGTCTTCTTCCCCACATAAAAAACGAAAAAAAAATCATATACATATAGAAACATCGTTTTTACAGCCGATGCACCCAAGACGATACACCTGAGTCCTGTCAACCCCGGATAAGTAAATGTCGCCCAAAATTTAGGACACGCAAGGACCCGATACACACTCCTTGCTTTTGTAGGAACAAGGAATTGTTCCAGCCTAAAACCATGTAATTCAGATAAAATTGCAACATCTCTAGGAACTCTTCCATGGACACCCCAGTTTCTCGTTCATTTCAATACAATACATAACAATGGCGAGCACCTGGTGCAAGGTACCATATAAAATACATCCTCACAGTCAAAGCTGAAAACCGACCACCTCGTGGCGTCATTTTATTTCATACAATCTCACACCACCTCACCGTTGGCCACCGTGAAAGTGTTTCTGACGTTCAACGGTGCCAACTGTTTTTAAATGAACGCCACCATCTGCTGTTGCCACGTGCCCCTTTCAGTGACGAGAACCGCCCATGTGCAGTGCGTGCAAGCAGAGACAGTAATGACAAGAAACGCCAGGAAACTCTTTTGTACGGCCGGCATCCAAGCCGCGCTCATATGCATACCGTCTGCCTCACGAACTCACGCGGTGTTTTCGCATTATCTAGGGTGTACTCTTTTGTCACATATTGGATTGCAACGCATGAAAATGTAGACTTTGGTTTCGGAAAACGCTTTCTGGGATTTCTATTAGAGAGTGCTCCTGCAACCCAAGCATTGTGCACAAATACACACTGTGCCCGTGCTCTTTCCAGCCCTGTACACAACGTATACAACTTTAAAAAACACAGTTAAAAATTGCAGGTCCTACTTTTTCATGTGGCTGAAAAACACCATCTCGCTTCGATCGCTTCGCAGCTGGACAGTTGGGGCAAGGAACCTTTAGTTGGCTCATTGCCCGGTACATTGTCCTCTCAAAAATGGACGTACGCGCGAAGCGCAAGAGTATAAAAACATGAAAGGCTAGGTGCGGGGCGTAAGCATAAACGGAAACTCAAGGTCGCAAGCGATGTGAAAGCGATTTTCGAAATTGGTGCGCAGGGTTCCGTAACGTTTGCTCACGCGAACAGCCAACGCTGCCTTGGTGGATCAACAACTAGCTTTTTCAAGATGGCCGCCGTGGTACACCAGCCTTAAAATTGAAATATATAACAACACCAACCCGGAACCGCCCGACCACAGCAAAAAGGTTGTGTGAACATTTATGGAACAGTGGAATGCTCTCGACCGTGTCTGGTTTCTTTTCTTTCTTCACCGCTCCTCCGAATCTCTCCAAGTACTTTATTGTGAACCCCTCAACAATGATAATATTATACCCGGAGTCTTTTACGCGCACCGATTGCCTTCTAGCAGCTTCTTGCACTTTGCCGGCAAGTCTCTTTAAGCCGTTGTCAAGCAAAGCCAATACTACACATCTTTCGACCAAATTCAAATGCCAACTCACTTTATCGCAGCAAGAATTTTGCCGCGAACTTCCGCATATTCCAAGCACAGCCCGTCTAACCTTTTCAACCTCAGATCCGAATACTGAGGCACACCTTCATGAGGCTCCTCACTGCTAAACACACGCTCCGGCACCACTTGTATTATCACCTCTTTGATTTTTTGTGCCTCTGTCACAACCCAATGTATCAACATGTCAATCAATGTATCTCGTAATCAAACCCGACCCCTCTGGGAATGATTTTACCTCTTGCCCCAGGGCCACGTCCAGCGGAGCCAAATATACCTCAAACAATGCCGACGCCAGGGACGAACCGTTGCAGACTCCATCCTCTTGACCGAATTTGCCCTTGTCAAATTAAACCGCGGTGGATTTCAGACAGAATCATGCTAGCTTCAAACAAGTTCCTACGTTTATCCCGGACTGCGACCGGGAAACAATCAAAATTTGCCTCTAACAAGACCCTTAACTTTGAGAGTAGTGATGGTTGACGAATAAAATAATATAAATCTTTATTGTCAGGTGACATGACAAGTCACTTTTTCTGGTGGAAAGACGTTAAAGAGCTTACCGGTTTTACCGATTTTCTGAGAACGATTTCACTGGTCATCTCGAATAATAAAGGCAGCTTTTGGTGGAATGTCGTTAAAACGTTCTGCCAAATAACATTTTAATTTGCGAACAGTCTGAGTGGCACTTTAAGCTTGTGGACATTTAGAAAGATATTGACAGGGAAAGTAATCCCTCGTAAATTTTCCAACCTTATTCTGCGACGATTTCCATTTGACACACATTAAAGCTTTCCAACACATTTATTTTTACCTGTTGGATATTAAACGCGCTTGGCTGAAACATCTCCCCAACCTCTGCCCTAGACTTCTCTTTAAACACAAACTCAGGCAGAATCGCAAAACTTCCTGACTTGTCTGACTGAAGCCACGAAATACGGCCAACATCTGGCTCATTCCTAACACCAGTTAGTGCCGTAATATATATTTTTGGTATAATCCTAACACCCACCAACCACGAAACTGCCTTGATCGACTGGTCGACGAGCCCTTGCCTCGCGTCTACGGGGACATTCGCAGTTATGCTATGGATGCTCGGCCAAATATCAAATCTTGACGGCACAATATTCAGGCAAAACATGGGTCTATTTTCTAACAAGGAAGTCGGACGCTTCAAAACGACCACCTTTATTGGGTTTACGACTTTTGATTGTGCCGTACACACGTTCTCCTGCAGATACTTTCTTCTCCAATAACTTTCTTTTAGAACCACCAACCATTTTTATTAATGCCTTTTCTTGCGGTATGACCAAACGTTTTTCTTTTTTCGTGCCACACTTCCCTTTCAAAATCCGTCCTCGTTCAAAATACTCAAATTCGTCTCCTCGTAGTCGAATCCAAAATTACTCGCACAGCAACAAAACTTCCCTGAATTTCGTTTGAGGCTACTCCGGTAGAACGTGAGTGTCACAGAATTCGAGCGTTTTGTAAATTTGGTCGTGTGTTGATTTTTTTTTTTTGTTCTTGCCGTCTACCCTGCTGGCCCGGCGCGTTGAGCGGGAGGGCTCGGGCCTCGCCCGCTTTCTGTTTTACGAACTGCCCCCCCTCCCTCCCCCCCCCCTCCTAACCAAGACGTTTCTCGCGAAGGTTTTACTTGGTACCGGTGGGCCGACTCGCTTCCCGGAATGTTGGGAATGGCTTTCAGATGTCTGAGTGGGGATGTGCTTTATGGTTAGCCGGGGTAGGCTCACTGCGGGGCTTGCCAGTGTGATCTGTGTTTTTACATGTATTTGTTGGTGGAACTGTAAAAAAAATGTTTAAATGGGTGATGGACTGTATGTTTTTCCAATGGAATTCGGAAAGTGGGGACCTAGGCTTGGTTCCGAGCCGAGTCGAGGCAGTGTGCGAAAAGATTTGGCCGGGAATGAACGCAACGCGTAGTTTGAGTGGGACTGCGGTAGCGACGGAAGGCTGTGCACGGGAGGAGTTTGGGTTCCCTGGTCCAAGCGCTGCTTTGGGCGCTTAAGTGTTTTGTATGTTCCTGGGTGAGTGCTGTGCCGAGGAGCCACGCCGACAGCACCCAAGCCCGCATCGACCACCCGGGTTCGGTCGGCATCGCAAGAGGCCGCGTCACCCCCCATCACCCACCGGACACGGGTTCGCGCCACTCACCCCCATATCACCTTGTATAGTTTATCCCCTCTTTTAATTTTTATTTCTTTAAGTGAAAGAACTTCATTGCAGAAAACGTATAGATGTATAGTTGTTATCGTAAGATAAGTCGCGCCTAAACGCTTGTGGACATATCTATATGTATTGAAATTTGCTCGCTTCCTCTGTGGGGCGGTCCTTTGTGCCTTGCTTTCGGGAGTTTTGCTTGTTTTTTTTGTGTCTATCTGAATTTGAGTAAACCGTTTTGTGGTTACAAAGAAAGGAGCCTGTGTTGTTCCTTCTCCCCTCACCGTGAGCCCCTCACAGGGGCATGGACCCATCGTCCGGTCAGAGGTACTACCAAATTATTTGTTTGCATAGGATATCTTATTTCAACGAAAGAGTGATAACGTCCCGGCTCTCTCTCAGGCTGAGCCGTCACCGTGACCAGCAGGTCCTCTCGTGGACGAGCAGGTTCTATATGTATTTGTAATGTACGCTCCACGATGACACAAGAAAGCCACCTTTGATTGCAAGGTTGGAGTAGTGTAAGATAACCCAATAACCTGTGGATTTTCGTACGCGGGACCGACGAAAATGGGCCTAAATGGCATACAGATCTTGGAATTTGGAGATCGCTAAACATGCAAAATAATGCAATATTTGTTTGCCTGATTGGGAGAAAACGGTGTTGTTCAACAAAGAAAAACAATTATGCAAACAGATTCTAGAAAAAGACAATCAGAATGGCGTCGGTTGAAAATTGTGCCATTCAACCGTCGATAACACTCGATGGAGCTACCCTTAGATATTCTCTGTTGGAATAGGGTTTCGTTTTTTGCTTCCGGTGATGGGGTTGTTTTGTTCCTTATCAGGCGACGTTGTGGTGCTTGTAAACGGATGCATGAGGGTCCGCTTTGGTGTGGTTTCTTTGTTGTGAAGTGTTGCGTATACCACTGTTTTGTACAACAGTGCGTCTTTATCACGGTTGAAGGTGACAAAGTTTGCAAATTTCGGGAGAAGTGTCTGTTGTGTTGTGTGGGACATGAGGTTCTATGAATCTAGGTCACGACGCGCTGTAGCCTGGTGAAACGTCACAAGCATTTGTTCAAAATCCGGGAGACCTGTGTGTAGGACCTTGTATATAAACGGTTGTGTCAATAAATTTTGTAGCTTAGTTTTTTGGTTTAATTTTTAAAAAGTCTGCTTCTTTGATGCAATCAGTTTAGCTTGCAAATATGCCGATATAAAATAGAATCAACCAAGAAGGTACGACTGCGGGAAGAAATATATTGTGTTAGATTATAATATGTATCAAGAAACAAAAAGTTCAAAGAGAGCCATGTAGAAGATCTGGAAAAAAATATCAGAATTTATAATACGTAGGTAGAATTTTGTGTATGTGTATTGGGTTCGGCCGGAAAATCAGTTCTCGATTTAAAGAGAACAACGCTTTTATTCAATTAGGAACGCATGCGTTTGTGCAACCAACGCTTATGTGGTACCTGATCTAACGCTTTTAAAAAGCAAAAACGCAGCGTTGCCTTGCGCACTAATGTGAATAAAGATATGAATATCATGCACAAAGCCTGCGACACAAGGTCAACGTTGACGTCCCTGGCGAACTCCAGGTTGATGATTGAACTTGAAACTATTTTATTTGAACGACTGCGAATATAATGGTCTACGATAGTTTGAATAGGAGTTTCAATCAAACTTTTTTACAAGTATGGGCCTATTTTGTCAACTTTCCAGTCAGTGAGAGCAAAAAAATTAGGCAATGATTGAAGAAAAATTCCACAAAACATCACCTGAGAATGGACTTTACATTCAAAAATATGGTTGAATTAATTTAGTAGTTTTCGTATTAAACACTTTATTACTTATTTCGAAGTAATTTTAAAACTTTGGATGTGTTTATTACACTATTCTTATTTCTTTGAAACCTATAATCTAAGCAAAGACCGTAATTTGCTTTCATCGCGAAAAAAAAACTATGCAACAAAAATTTAACTTAAAAATAGCACGTTCACATTCAGACAATAGAGTTCCATATTACATCAGCTAACTTCTTATCTTCTATTGATTTCGACTAAAGTATAGACATAAACTTTGTTTTGACCGATGTTTGTGGCGTATTGGGAAGGATTGTATTGAAGTAAATTTCGCTAGGTAATAAAGTGCAAGACTTTGTAGTCAGATTCAGACGAATAGTGTACCCACGAGTCCAAGGATCTGTAACGGTTTTGTGTTTGAGAATTTCTTTAAGATATGAATAACAATAGTTCTACTCCGAGTATGTCAGGGAGTTGAATACAGAGATTTAATATTCTTTAGCGTGCGGTCAATTTATTAATATAACTGGAGTTGCCACCACCCTCACGCATATCTATTTGTTTTTCTTACCTTTTTTCAACCTCTCAATTAGAATTAGTTAAGAGAGCTTAAAACCCCGTAGGTGCTCCTTCTTTACCTTGAGCTTTGGGAATTGCCCTGCACTTCGCCGCACGCGCAGCCAAGCCAGGCAGAAGACAGCACGAGCGTACGGCAGCCGCAGCACCTTATGAATTCATGACCTGTTACCGACTTTCAGGTGTCATTATTTCCGACTTTGAAAAATCAGTAATTCTGTGCTATAACCAAATGCGTACTGTTCGATGCACCAAATCAAAGTATATATTTACGATACTTAGCCACTTTGTAAACAAGTAATGCATAAAAGCAACGATGTATAGCCTCCTACACTTTTATACATTATTTTATGTTTTCTTTCTATCTGACTCGACAGATCTGCATGGCGACTAAAATATTTCATAAAATCTCCATTGGAATAGCTCTGTTTCACTTGGAATACGAAGACACCACAAGACAATGCGAACGCTCCCCAACTAATCATTTCAAATTTGCGTCCGGTTACTGGCGCGTTATTCCAGTGTCGAAATACTTCAGAGAAACTGTGAGGCAGCCAAACTTCCTAGAGTTGGGTCTACCGTGCGAAGCAATGTAAAATGTGAAGCGACCGTATTCAGTCGGAATAAAAAGTATTTACACCACCAGTGTGGATTTCCTTGCGCAATTTTCCCGAAAGGGAACATGGATTGAGACTAAACGTGTGTCGTCATCAGGTAGGTCCGTTTAAAAGAAAGATATACTGCAAACATATTTTGAATTTATTTATTACATACATATAATTTTGCTGGAATTTCATGTTTTTTTCATTACCAAAATCACATCCTGAATGCTTTAATAAAAAATTAAAAAATAAGATCTCAACGCATCAAAAGCGATCAATACACCAAAAGTGTCTGCAAGAAGGAAAAGGTGACGATGCTCCAACCGGGTGTTGGACCGAGGGCGTCGTCCTATTTCCGCCCCGTCCCCTAGAACATCGCACGGAAGGTCGAGAGTTCCCTCTCGCCCTTTTCTTTTTAGTGCTCGCTTGACCCTACCGGGTGCCCCCTTTTTAATACGAAACAAATTTATACTGCATTATGAATGTATCAAAATTAATATATAAGCTATATATTTTTATTTAATTTGTTCTGCACTGTTTTTGCAGGCATACACAATTACTTTTCCAAATCCACCAGGTGGAGCTTCAGCCTTTGACATACCAGTGAACACTCGGTTTATAAAAAATGTTGTTCACACATGTACAGTTTGTACAAGTTGTACGCCGGCATACAGAATATAATAAAACTAAAACATAAATCGAGACAAGACAAATTTACCATCGAAAAATGCACGTGTCATGAATGCCACAAAGATATCATTCATGACAGTTCACTTGAACGCACGGGAGTTTCAGCTACTAATCAACGGAATTGAGCTGTGGGCTAATTTAGAACCCATCTGCCGCTGACTAAACAGAAGCGTGAATGACATCGCCTCAGAAACTCCTGATGCACGAGCTCCCAGTGCTCCTTCTTTGGATGATTGCCTAACCGTTCCCGCGGTCTGTTGAGTATTGGAAACTGCAGCCGAAACCGCCCGTGTTGTACAATAGTTCGATTCCTATATTCTCAGAGGACTCGTCGCCTTATGGCCAGAAGGAGTCTCATTAAGCGATGAAGCTCACTTCCTGGTTCATCAAAACCCACCATGTAGGACCTCGACACCAGGTCAAAAAAGGTGTGCGCCACAACACATGCCACAAAAATGTAATCGGTACTTTAAGGGGAGACACAATTCAGACAAGTGTCGTTCGACTGTCAAGCGTAATATGCTGTAATTGGTGTGCGGAACCTTCCAACTGTATTTCCCTCCAGTGTCGACCGCCCCCCCCCCCCTCCCCCGCCCCACTGGCACGTCGGCCGACACCGAATTTTCCCAAAGTTCCTGTGCGCTTCGTGCCATATAATGGAGACACATCTCACTGGCAGAAAGTGCTTCACAGACCCTCGATACGAGCGAGTCACAGACACTGACGAAGTGTAAGTCTTGAGTTACCCGGAGATGCATCCACACAACGCAGGCATAGTGCGGCATGAGGTTCTTGGCTGCAGGACAAACATTTTCGAGCTCCCGGAGTACGAGGGTACGGCGAAGTTGGCTCAACCAATACAAAACAGGATTGAGAGCTGCACGTTCCATCCAGAATGTTTATAACACATTTTAGAGCCAGAATCCGCAAGAAACCCACCAGACATGGCACTCCCCAGCAGTGTGGCGGAATGGGCACCCCATTATATTCCAATTCCATTCCGGGGAATGGGAGCTTTCGAGAATTCACTTCCTTTCAACTCCTACGAGTGAAGACACTGGGCCCATTCGCACTCTTGGAATGGCTGAATCGTTCCATTTCATTCCTATAATTCCTAAACGTTAAAATTAGCGCTTGACAGCTTCATTGTGTTGCCGGCATAAGCAGCATAAAGCTGACTTTATAAAACGCATTGACAATTGTAAAAAATGCTAAATCAAAAAAGCAGTCATTTTACAAAGCTGGTGGCACAAAATGTTTGTTTACATTGTGCTGCAAACATCGAGAAAGACACCCTTGATATGTTGATGCTTGTTCAAGACATCGGTCTCGCGACCACGTAGCTCGCAACCAACAGCAAAAGTTAAATCCACTCATTCTCTTTTTCGGCAAACTTTTTCGCCTTTGACTTTTAGGACATACGAGGCGAGCGTGTTTGTTTGATAAGACCATAAAATATCCAGTTCGTGTGCGGCGCAGAAATAAGCTATATTACTGTATTCTTCAAATACATGCACAGCAACACGGTTAGTACGCTGATGGAGCGACTCCGTGCACAGCGGCAAGAACACATCATCTGACAACGTGCAACATCTACGGCGCAGCTTGAGGGAACGTATAGACCATGTGACGAAACCTGTTTTAAAACGCATAAGTTCACGCTCGCTTTACGAATTTTGATATTTCTAATCATATTCAAATCAATTATTTATGTGTTTTCTAGGCGATAAATAGAACGTCTTCTGGGCAAAATATAGGTTTGTCCATTGTGGTTCGTTCATTATACAGATGTTATCTCTTTATTACCTGTCATTTGTTGATCATCTTTCACATTATCCAGACATGACCGAATAGAGTTATTTCGCCTGCGCGTCCGAGGTATTTACTTGCAAGGTCATTCAAGATGCACTCCGCGAGCTCTGTGTTGCTGGCGTTTCGCGGTGACCGAATTGCCTGGCTTTAACACGGATGAGATTGTATGTACCGGGTGAGGCCGTAAGGACCAACACATTTGGTAAGCCCTGCAAAATTCGAATTCCAATCGAACATACCTCAAACTGGCACGCGAACGAAGTTTTACGAAATTTTTACATGTATGTTTTTTTTGTTTTTGAAAGCTCAATTTAGAGGCGGTGAAATATGAAAGATAGCGCAAAAACGGCGGCCTCAATACCAGCTAGCACCCAGCTCTCCTTTTCGGTAGCCCTCACAGCAACGGTCGCGCCTCGTCTGGCGCAGGACTCTTTTTCTGCAGGTGTAGTCAGTTCAGTCACGCGACAAGAGTGGTGACGATAGTCTACTTCGCCTTACGATGGACTGCAAGAGACAGCACGAGGGCCATCGAAACCACTCCAGTGCCTTCTGAGTGTCGCGTAACCCTGGGGCGCAGCAACGCGCCGTGCGTGTAGTCCCGCTCTCACGGTGCTGGATTGCCTGGGGTGACACGTAGCGCCCCGCAGCTGTCCATCGCAAGGTGAAACATAGTAAGCAGAGACTAAATTCTAAGAAAATGAGCAGGAATCTGCTAGAATGCGTCTAACCCTAACCCACTTGAATGCAAAACATATAACACAAAAAACAAGCATTGGAACAAAGACCAAGTAAAAGGCGGACTTACAACTAAGAATGGAGTATAAAAAAAACAAGCGTCGGACCAAAGCGCAAGAGAAGAACTGAGAAGTGACTATTGAAACCCACATTTCGGGCACTTGGAGTGCGCACGAATGAGCGTGGAAGGCAGCGGGGTTTGCCGCCTGCTAAACAACGCTCTTAGTACTATAAGAAAACAATAACTGATCCTCTTTCGACGGCGCGCGAGTCAACCAGTTATCAGAGCTCTGCGAGTTATGGGTCGCCTCCGCTTCCAGATCTCAGTCTGTGCGCGCCTGCATTCTCAATGCCGTCGCATAAAAATATATATATATATATATATATATATATTCATATATATATAAAATATATAAATAATAATATATATATATATATATAATATATATATATATATATATATATATATATGAAGGTCGATGAGAAGCCGTGCATGGCGTTTTCTCTCTTCGACGCTCCCTTCGTTTCTTTTGCTTGGCTCTTCGTTTCCTGTTTTTCGCTCTCGCGTAATGGCAGTGAAGGTGTTGTTGGTGAAGCCAGAGCCTTCTCCTGCGCGTTCGTAAAAGGCGCCGCCGTCAACCCCCCCCCCCCCCCCTCCTCTCTTTCTGCTCTCTGCTTCGACGCTTGTTTTTTGTATTGCATTTTTTGCGTATTTGTGCTGCTCTCCACGCCGGCTAGCAGTTTCCCGCTCATTTTATTTTTGAACAACTGACTTGCTGACGGGTCTCTGTTTATCTAACCACTAACCCTCCCCCCCCCCACCCCCGCCGATAAAATAACAAAAAACACGTTTTTTTATTTTATTTTATTAAGGGAAAAAGGCATCAGATTTCACTCCCACTCCACTCCTCTAAACGTTTCCGCCATTCCACTCCCATTCCATTCCGGGGTGGCGAAAATGCGGAATGATTCCGGAGTCATTTCAACTCCGGAGTGGCAATTCCGCAACACTGCTTTCAGCCACCAGTCAGAACGCGCATTTCGCCGCACTTGTTTGGCCGCTAGTTATGTCTCTTCATAAGCAAATTAACATAAACAAGGAACATTAACCTGCGCACCACAGCAAAGGACGGTAGAGCAACCCTAGCAGCGTACCATAACATGGCGCATTTGAAATATTTGATCAAAAATAATTTCTCACTAAAATAATGTTTAAAACCTCAAACGACTTCTACGCTGCTGTAGGCTCAGTCAAATATGTTCTCCCAAGCAAGGGGCGCAACCCCACCTTGCCGAACAGGCACTTCCAAAACAAGTAAAGTTGAAACAAAGGGAATGACATTTAGAGAAGTATGTAAAAATATCCAAAGAGCTGTCCCTTATCCTTAGCATGGTTAAGTTGAGCCCCAAATAGTATATAGCATAGCTTGAAAAAAAAACAGTTCTCAACCACAAAAAAAAAAAACTGTGAGGATCACGTAAAAACAAAGACAATATAAACGGCGTAGGTTATAACGGAAACTATGCCAAGCCCTGAGATCGAAACACGACTCTCTCACCGTCGTGAACTCTTCGCAAGAAAGGTCCAGCCCTATGACGAAAATGAGCGCGACAATGGGCAATCTATTTTCGCGTTCGGCGCAAAAAACAAAGCATCAGTCAACCGACAGTTATCCCTAAGGTCGCTACACTTACAAGGATGAAATAAATGGACCAATATATTTCATATGTAGAGCTGACCAAATAGGGGCATATATGGCAAGAAGACGCCATTTATGGTTTCGCAAGGCGACGGATATATCCATCCATGTTGCCTATTATTACCATATATAGGTACACGTAGCCCGTTAAATGCCATGGTTTTTCCATGTAGACTATGTACGGCTATATGTAGCCCCGTTTACAGCGTGCTTTTGCTTTATTTAACCTTATATGTAAACAGTATATGGCCATTGTTTGATACAGCCAGTGCATTTTTGGTGATAAATCAATACCATGAATTTCTTGTACAACCATTTATCAAACACAGATGTCTTGGCGAATCTAAAAATTTTGAATTTCAATACCTAAATATTTTCTTCTAATTTATTTTTCAATCGGTACCATTCATTCATTATTATCTATTTTTTTGCAGAAAAACTCAATCTGTTTATGAGATGATTTTATTAAAACCTTGCCCCAAAATTGTCTTAACAATTACCCGCATTTATTTGTCTGGAGCATTTAAAAATACAAACAAAAAGTGTCTACACAATTTGCGCAATATATTCGCTTCTGCAGACATAAGTTTCTTGAATATTGCAAGAAAGTATACAGGCGAGGTCGTTAATTTTTTTTTCTATTACTATATCTCCAAAATTATTAAACAAGATGCAGCTTGGATGCGCGAAATATTGTATGAGTTAGTGTTTATCATTGAACGTAATGTGACATGCAAGTAAACATAAATCAATTTATTAAACTAGAATATTACCTTAGCAAATGCTATCATTAAAATTTTATTAGGCTGATGGAAGGTTCAGACATATGAAACGTCGTGAACCCAACTGCGCTATTAGCTATTATTACAGCATTGGTATGCGACTTCATGGGAAAACATCTGCCAATGGTGCACTACTAAAAAAGCACGAAAAAAACATGTATTTTGAAAAGTTATGACATAATTTGAACTCTCTGTAATGACATGAAATGACAACAATGGATATCAAACTGCGGAAACCTGTAAACATTTAAAACAAAAAACAAATTAAAACAAAACTAGGAAAGGGAACTTGCCAAACTGGAAGCTTAACTGGCGAAACTGCTCAAACGAAAAAACAAACTGAAAAGCTGAATAAACTGAAAAAGAAAAAGAAAATGAAGTCGCCAAAACGGTGGTTGAAATGATCATACTGCTTGTGGAGCCCAGGAAACTGCTAGCTGAACTGGTAGTTGGGTTATTCAACTTCCTTTACTCCGTCTCAAACATGCCTTCTGTAAAGACAAATGCAAAGACATGTGAGCCTACTTCAGTGGAATGATTTTGTTAGTACGATAACCGTGCATAAAAGGCACTTTCCAAAACAACGATCTCGTCAACACTGCAAAATGAATGTGAGATACAATGTAAACTGGTACTGAAACTGAATTTTTTATCGGCATAATCATGGCGCCGAGCTTCTCGAGGTATGTCCTAAGAGCGATATTTAGAAAAGCAACGGATGGTTCGCACTGTTTGCAGAAGTGGCCGATTGGCATCTGTCACAAATCATTACTAACAAAAATAAAACTTCATCAATCGATCAATCAGCCAGTGTTTTTTGCGCAGTCCAGGAAGAATCGTACGACTTCCCCCTGGCATATTTCAAGAAAAACAATAATAATAAACTAATACTCAGACTAGTATTTCAGATACTATTAATGATAAACTATATATTAATATAAAAATAAAATTAGTACTCTTAATACTAATAAATAAATGTGTACATATTACAGTGGCAAAGAACATTCAACTGGTCTTCGGGCTGTCACAGTTCAATTACTCTCGTGCACACAAGCTTGCGCACATACACGCTCTGGCGCTCGTACGCGCGCATGTTCGTGCGCACACGCGCAAGAACACATGCAAGGGCACACTGAAGCACATGTACAGCCTTACTGGCGCGCGGACGCGCATACTTCGAAGCATTTACATACGCGCGCACACGAACGCCTGCACACGCAGACGCACTCACACGCATACGCATGCGGATGCATTCACATGCACGCACACACACATGAATACACATAACACACATATATGCAAATATAAAAAAACGTAGATCAACATAGTTTCTGTTTTACACGAAAACAAAAATAACTTAAAAAATGCATCTACCTTTCGATTAAACTTGACACGGATAATGTTTTTGTAAAAAGATTTACATTATAATAGAAATTACTTAATTATTCATTTTTATCATAATATTTCGCAATTAAACAAGTTAAAAAATTATTCTTGAGCGCGCAAGAAATTCACTATTGCCACCAACTTCCATTGGATCTCCGGAGGCTTGGAGTGTCGCCTTCGCTTCTATGTTTTAGCCCTTTTAGCGGATATTTTACATTATATTTTTAGAAATACCACGTTGAATTCTAGCAACCAATGACAATGTTCTGGGCGACTCTGCGCCAGCTGCGTCTAGCCCCCGGCACGTAAGTTGTGGACAGCCCATGAACGTCTGGTGGAATCGCCGGTGAGCAAATATTTATTTTGTTTCTCCGAGATATTTCGCCGATCTTTTATACTTTGTCGAGTAGCGTGTGCTTCCTAAGCTATGATAGTGCCTGCTGTTATTTTGTTATTTGAAAAGAGCGTACCATCCACAAATCATATTTCTCTCTCCGGAGAGTGAAAAAGATTTGCGTGCGGAGAAACCGCGTGCTTCTGTTCTGAGCGCACGCTTGACGCCGCATATGCGGGGCGTTCAGCTGCCGTGTCACGGTAGTTCAAGCATTCAGTCACGTTCGAATGTGAAGCAGGTCATGCTATTTCTGTCGTTTGTTCTCAACTGGAGGTCGCGAACGGTTTTCTTCAAAAGCGGGAGCCAGAGCAACGTTACAGTGAGGGTCCTTTCAAGTCAAACGTCCAAAAGGTCGCCCTCGACCAACTCCGATTTATAGAAAAAAGAAATGCATGGCCTTTTACCACCAATGTCCGTAGCCATTCCCTAAAATATTTTTGACGAAATTTATTTTTCAATGACGAGAGCGCTGTTTTTATTTTAAAAAAACGGCGTGAAACTAGGCATCACTTAATAATTGATAAAAAAGTATCAACTTTTTGTATAGAACACCCAACAATATTTTACAATGTGGTTCGACTTGTGCAGTTTTGTTTAAATTAAATATTAAAAAACACATTTTTTTAAATAAATAACATTTTATGTAGTGTATTTGAAAAAAAAACGAATTGCTCTCGGGGCTTAAAATAGTATTTACTGGCTGCCCTGTAGGTATATAATCTATAAAAATGTTTAAAACCGCTCCATTAATCATCTTGTTGTAAACAAAAATTCTGAAGTATCAAGAAAGTGCATTTTGACGCAAAAACAGCCGTTTATTTTACTCTAGCGTGGTCCAAGTAAAAATACAAAATATAGTGGTTTGCAGGAACAATCAATTGTTTTCTTGATTATGAAAGTTTATTGAAAAAAACTTTTGTTTAGAGCAAAAAAACAAATTTGAATTTAAACTCTCGCAAAACAATCCGGCGTCAACTTCTTAACGCCTCTTCACCGCACAGCACGCCACCTGCACACGATAGCTGACACGTTTAGGTGCAAAGAAAGAACGGAGTTTTCTGCCTCTTCCCCTTGTCCGTCTTTTCGGTTGCAAGCGAAAAAAGCGGCGGGTATCGCGTAATATTTGGAGGTGCCGCCAGTGCGGAGCAATAGCAGGCCCGTTGTGCCCTTTGTACACGAGGGCGGCTCTCAAACACTCCGAAACGCGATGGCTAACCGACGGACGACATCAGCTGACGTGGACTTCTCCATGCCACAGCCAAAGGTCCCATGGCTACTTCTGATTCCTAAAATAAAATTAATGGCGCTTCACCGTAATGCTTGTGGTGCCTCTCTAAAAATATTTTTGACGAAAAACAAATTTCAAGGGGTGATGGCGGTTTGAACTCGTAAGGAGGGAGTGAAACTAGGAGTCATTTAATAATTGATGAACGTAATATTTTTTACTGAACACTAGAATATTTTTGCCTAACAACCATATGGTATTTTGGTTGCTATGTAATAAGGATCACTAAATTTGTTATGCTCGAAGCAATTTAAAACAAAAGAAATAAGGAATTTATGAGCATTTAGCAATTTTTATTTATGTGAAAAAATATCGCTTTGCTGCAAGGGCTTGTAAAAAAATTATGGACAGCCCAGTAAATATATTGTACACAAAAAAGGTTTCATGCCGTACAACTAATTATCTAGCAAACAAAAAAAAAACCTTGATTTCTGCAAAATTGTTTTTGCCGTTTAAAGAGCCGTCAATTATGCCTTGAGGTTTCCGAAAGAAACATACGAGGCACGGTGACTTTTACAGCAGAGCTGCACTGTCACCCGAGGGTGAACGAAGCACCCGGTGGTTACACCATGGCCCTGTGGCTACGCCACGGTCACGGTGGAAGAAATACATTTAGGTGATGAATCTCTGTCTCACGCGGCGACCACATTATGTTTGGCGCGCGAGTGCGCTTCACGCGCACGGGGATAGATGGCGCCAGAGTTTAGAGGGGCTGGTGAAGCGTTGTATAGAGGGCCTGTGAAGGAAATTATGCATTCTTTACTCGGTCCCTGTGTACTGTGTAGTGAAATGATGGATTTATGTTGGCGCACTGGCACTGATTGCCTTTTCCCCCGTGCGGTTCCTGTTTTTTTTAAACGAGGACATTCCTATGACGACTTAAGGTGACAAAAATACTCGTATAAATATAAAACTTCCCGGCATAATCTACTGGGCCTTCAATAATTTAGAGTAAACACCTGGGTCGTGCTCGCATGTTTCGTCAAACAGCATATTTGGTAATAGTTCTGTAAATTGTTTAACACATTGCGTGGCTTTATAGAAGGTCAGCTGATTTTTTGCACCCTGCTCCTGCCTTCTTATAGGAAAAATAAATCCTAATAATGTTACATAATGGGGCCAAAATAATTATTTTCATGCGCATAAAGGTTATTGCATTACAAATGGTTAATACATACAATGTCAACTTGTAATGTGGAACATACAAACCTTGTGAGCAGAAAAAAATTATATTTATGATGACATAGTGACTGAAATGATGACACAGTATAATGACATATTGACTGACATGATGACAGAGTGACTGAAAGTCAAACAGTAGTAGCGGTTATAGGACATAAATCACTTTTCATCTGTAAAAGAATACCTGACAAATATTTTTGCTTTAAAATGTACACAAAAGCTGAATTCACTGCATACTACCAAAGAACGCCATATCCTACATCCTGTTTTTCTCGCCCATGCACTTAAACTAAGACGAGCGCTGCTTTGCTGATTTCTTATTTTTTGAGCTGGTTTGTTAAACTCATGGTACTATGCTTACAGTGTTGTCGCATTCGCATGCTGAAGTAGTAGTGGAGCAACTGGGCAATTGTTTCTTCTTTGTGTTCAGCGCATGGAAACGTTAATGTGCATGTGTCAAGAACACTGTCGATTGTGTCCCAGTAGACAGTCTAGTGTGTTTTATTTTACACGAAGAACTGTTCCGCTTTCTTCAGTAGGTGGAAAAGGTACTTGTTGGGGTGTACAAGGCGTCTTCTGTTCTTCACGTTTGTCAGTGCTGCTTCAGCAGAAGTGTTATTGTTGATGCTGAAAGCGGAACGGCATGCAGGGCAGCGTGTACCTTTTTTTTATTTTCACACTCAAAAATCCAGTTACATAATATAGTATGCAGTCCACAGCCTTGGTTTTTTAGCCTTTGCTGTCCAGACATCTTCGCATTCCCAGTCTTCGACAGAAATTAGACTGTGAAGCTTGGTCTTCACTTGGTCAACGAGATGAGGAGACTAGGTAGTAACTTGCGATCGGCCCTCGGGATTGCACGACGCCACTGCTCCAGGCGAGCGTCATTCGATGGAGCTTTCAACAAGGACACTCGCTCTGCACAGTTCCGGTACCCTGAATTGCAGTTGGGAACGAAGCACGTCATTCCCATCCTTATACAATGACTTCTTCGGGTTAAGGCTCACCTTCGTGCACGATGGTGGCACCTGTGATCGACACAGCACCAAAGCAAAACATGAGGCCAGCCACTGGCCGCACACCACCCCCACACCGCGAAAAAGGCGAGCAAGCTACGCCCCCGAAACCATGGCCGCCGACGGTGCTTAAAAACGGTGCTCACACCTCAGCGCCCTCCGTGGCGGCGTGGAACTAACTATACTTCGTTTCCCCTTATGTTGTACCGCAGCGAAGGCTAGAAGCGCGAGCTCATAGCGTTGGCAGCCGCTCTTAAGTCACGACAACTTTTGCCGCCGAGATGAGCCCTAGAGCAAGGAGCTCGCTCTTGTAGCCTTTCCTGCGGTACATCATAAGGGAAAGCTAGCTCGAACACGATCTGGTCGCTCGCTCCCTGCGGGAAGAGCGGCCAGAGTCACCACCTAAATGTATTTCTTCCACCGTGGTCACCGTGCGTTGCGAAGGCGAGAAGAAAAGAAATAGTCCGTTTTTACTCTTGAGATTAAACGCCAAAATAAAGCTTCTGGCTCAGCACGTTACATGCTAGCATACTTGTGCCACGCTTGCGGCAGCATGCTTGCGTAAAGTACGTAAAATTCGAACTCAAAATTGTTGCATGGCCCCTTTAACTCAGGCCTTTGTATTACTTGTTCAGAAACTAGAAAGTGGGAGACAAGCGGACGAAACAATTTAGGTTTTGGCATCTTCTTTCGTGTACAGTACAGAGTATTGACATTGTATATAAATGACATATGACTAAATGTTTTTACCTGGGCTTCTTCATCTTCATAGCGTTTTTTTTTCTGGCTGGTGTTGAAATATACTCAATGGCATGAGAAAATCAACATAGCCAGCCGTAAAATATGCCTGTAGACATTTCGATACTCCTCTCGCGAAAATCGGTATCTATTTGGTAGCCACTGAGCCCAACAAGCGCGGGCTCGCACTTGTTGGGCTGGCACGCCTCACTGGCACTGCACAATCGAGACTGGAACGCAGAGAGCTTCGAGCGCGTCAACTTCCTGCGGCAATGCAGACAAAGCTACGGGAGCGCGAGCACTGAGCCACGGCCACTCGATGCGCTTCGCTTCTGTCTCGGAACGAGAGAGCATCGAGGTGCCATGACTGAGTGATAGCTATACGCCCTGCAAGCGCACTGCTTTGCTCGTCAAAAATGCCACAGAAAAAGCTCCAGGTAGGGAGAGAATCAGGCGTGCTGAACTTAGCTCGTTCATCAAAGCAGCGCGCCCAAGATAATAACGGCGACAGAACGAAAGCAATGCCCCCAACGCAATCGAAGCGTTCGGATACTTACGCTCGTACTGGTGTGCTGCGATCACGGCCAGCAATGAAATTGCCTTGTTAAGACGGCACATCTACATATTACAGTATGTACAAACTTGCCCCTATTGTAGCCACCGGATTGTGGCGCCGACGAATTTCGGTTGTTCGAAACGTGTCGCACTGTCAGCACAGCTAAGACGGCGGCGTTTTGAAATAAAACAATGCGTATGTCATCATGGTCATACCGCTTATCATGGTCAAGTTGTATTTTTACTAGCGAATGGGCGAAAACCAACCGTAAACCATGCTGGTCGCCGAGGAGTCGGGTTGGGACCCGCAAACAGTTGCAGCGGTTGGCAGCCGCGGAGCAGTAGCAGACGAAAATGCGCGGGTTAAGGCGCCGGCAGCGCTACCTCGCCGCGAAAAAATCGGACACGGTTTCGGACTCCCTCCAATGTACGGCGTCTATGGAAAATTC
>JAZHYW010060216.1:0-23638 GCA_037355805.1 Ixodes ricinus | reverse complement strand
CGCACCGCTAATAATCCACAAAATAGTCGGTGGGTCACCAGTCAGTCACCTTTCTCGGAGTTTGATGATTAGTGAGCGAGTCTCGCTTCTTTTTTAGGTGAAATGGAGGAATGGATCTACGAGTATTGACTCAACACCAGCTATAAAAAAATCAAAGCCTATGCGCTAAAATTTGGGGTCCGGCTGTGATGACGGTCCATGGAAGGAGAGGAGGATGTTTGCGGGTCTTGAACATGCTAGGTGGCTTTGAATGGCCCTTGGAAATAAAGCCGCTCGATCAAATTCTCGCTTCCACGCTTCTTTCAAGTATCGCCAACCATTATTCTGCGAACGCGCAAGACAGGCACCACGAGCGGCACGCAAATACCAAGACATTTAGGCTTCCCTTCAGGATCTTAAAATTTAGATAGAAGACACCTCTAACGCGTACTACCATTCGTAATGTCACGTGTATCATCTAAGTTAATTAAATTTACAAATTGCCTCAAAACTGCTCAAAGGGCTTATATTTCTTGATTTATTTAGAAAAAAGTTCCCGCGCTCTCAGGTGAAAACTCAAAGATCTTACGACCTTCATCACATCTTCGTTATGAACCTAAAATATATTCAATTCTCTGGTGCACTCCTGAAACTCAAGCTTTGTGTAGCGAAGTTGGCCCATTGAGTGACGTGCCGGTGAATCCCCCTTACCACATACGCAGCAAGGGGCTTTCCTTCGAAATAAAGCTCCTCGATGTGTTCTCGTTTTCCTTGCAAGTAGCGTCAAATTCGCCTGTGCACGAGGACTGTTCCTCCCGCGACCCTAGACAGGAAATGGCGGCGCTTCACTGAAATGAGCGGCCCTTGAAAGCGAATGGCGGCGGAGCACTCGCTCGTGGCACGTCTCTTGCGCGTTTCCACGAAAATGATTGGTGACACTTGCAAGAAACGCCAAGCGTGAATTTAATCCAGCGGCTTTACTTCTAAATCCAGCCCCGTGATCAAATGCACGCTTGGCTTTTCTTACAAGTACACTGGCCAGTGGCAACCATTTTTGTGGGAACGCGCGAAACGGCTGCCTCGAGAGAGTGCTTCGCCGTCATTTAATTCAGGCCCCAGGAGGTACGGGCAACGTGCTTTTTTTGCGCACTTTGCGCTTCTTGCAAGAGAAGAAGTTCGACACATTAAAGGGCTTCACTTCGATACGATGATTTCAAGGCGAACACCGCCTATTTGGTTGTGTACAAAGTGGTGGCGTCCGCTGGCCATCGATGCTGAACGCGACCCGACTGCCTCTTGATGGCTTGGAAAATCTCCTTCTGTGCATGCGGTCTAAACAAAGCGCTCATATACGACGTCCAATTAATACCACCCCGCAGCCACGAAACACTGTCCAAAAATGCCGCGCAAAATCCCAGCAAAACGTTAAAAAAAATAGGTGGCAGTCAGTTAAGACATTTTTGACATTCCAATTTCGCGATATGAATTTCGACGCTAGCGCCATGTAAGCATCGTTCGGTGATTGAACCCTCAAACAGAATTCACGCATATGAAAAGGGTATATATAAAGAATAAAAAAAGATCCGAGAGACGAAGCGAGCATTCGAAGACACCGTTGCCATTCAGACGCCCGCGAGAAAAGAATCTGGGAGCCAAACTTCCCGCGGCCGGCCATGCGCAGCGAGCGTATATATATTCTTGTTTTGATTTCGTTCCTCTGGGTCCCAGTCCGCGCCGGAGGCCTGACACCCCGACATCCCTCGCATATTGAGGAGGCGCCTCTGATTTGCATAGGTGGCGGAATACGCGTCGCTCTGCCTTCATTTAGGCGCGCGCGCCGTGTGCCAGACAGCGAGGCACGCGCCCCCTTCCCTTCGAGCCCGCCGAGCGGGGGACGACTTTTCTGCTTATGTGCGCTCAACGTGTAAGGATGGTAGGACCGAAGTCACTCAATTTTCACACATTCCTAGGAGTGTCTTTGGTCTAGAGAATCGATAGAGTCGAACGTTTTAATCGGCTGATATTGGCTACCCCGAGAAATGCATGTTTATGAGCGAGCCATGGTGAGCTGTTTCTGAGGTTTTCAGCCAGCAATATTGAAATGCTCATTGTATTTTTAGACGCGTTCTGTGTTTTGCTTTTACATCTCCGTTATGAACGCGAACAGGAGTACGAAAACCCACACAATACGACAAGGATCTGGAGTGATTGGTGCGATGAAAGCGGGGAGAAGGGGAAGCGGGGAGTGAGAAGGTTTCCGCGGTTTCATACGCTCCCCCTGAAACGTGACTTTGGCAAGAGTTTTCCCGACATCGAGCTGGCCTTGTTCGACAGCGCTGTGCCGAGACGTGCCTCCTTAGACGGCGATGCCACGCAGACATATAGAAACAAAAATGATAGACCTAAGGTACAGAAGACGACGTAACTTCTCGCTCCTTAAGCCTGACCTTTTCCAGTACCTTTGTCGGGCCTCTGTTCGAGTTTCTGACCCATGTGTCTCGAGATCACCGAGTTGGGAAATGAGGGTGCAAAGCTGGCCGAACGGTTATTTCGCCGAGTCATGCCGCAAGCGCGCCAATACTACGCTTTGTAGCAATTCCTCCCGAGTATGAACGCTCTCTATAGAGGGGGAGTCACACCGCTTGTACTTCATACAAAAGACGGTCCGCAAACAGGTTCGAACGCAAGTCACCACGAGATCTGTGCTTCGAATGCCGCATGTGAATGAGTTTAAAAAGAAGTTTAAGGAGAAACTTGGCACGTGGCATTCTAAGCACGGATATTGTGGTGACTCGCATCTGCAAGCTGTCTTTTGTATAATGTATAAGCAGTGTTACCCCGGCTTTACAGAACGATAGTCACGTGAACTTATTTTGGGATTAAGTACATTCCGTGTCAAACCAAGAAAAAAAATAAAAAAAAGAGCGCGGCGACATTAGCTCAACATCTTAATCACCTAAAGGTCAACTCGTTTGGTGTTCGCTCAGTTGTCTGGTAACCCTGTCACGGAGTGGAAACAATGACGCCGACATCAACAAGCAGGACAGTGTTTTTGCGATATGACAGCTTTAAGCTACTAAAACAACCAACTGTAGCTATTTTGGAGAACACGTGGTCGTTTCAGTGCCTGACCGAATTTTTTGTCGGCACCACGATAAAGAGTTTGAACACCTGTGCGAAGACACCATCCGGAAATCGCGCGGATGTTGGAACAAGAAAAAATACTTCCGCGTGAATATTTGAAAAATGAACCACGGAGAGGAATATATCGCACAGAAATTCTAATCGTGGTTTTTAACAAAACCATATCTTTGATTCTCGTGCAGTAAATACCCTGGTGTCGCGAAGATAGTATGAAAAATATTTTCGCATATCCTGAGTTTCGTGCGAATTTCGGTTGATTTTTCGCACATACGAGTATGTTTCAATGAGAGTGTTTGGCTAGTGAGTTTTTTCCTGAGATGTGACTGAAATTGAGACTTGGGTGACGTTACTTGACGGTAATCAATTCGCATTTGTAAGAAATTGAAGATGTCGCAGCTTTATAATTTGTAATTAAAATAAGAATCACCCATCCATTATCACCTCATATCTCCGCTATACACATAAAAAGCCTTGCTGAGTAACTCGTTAAAGGGAGGTCATCAAAGTAAGGACAGGGTCACCGTAATCATGAGTGCATCTGTAGTGTAGGGTCTATTCACTGGCGGCCAGCAGCTGTGTGCGCGAATGCTGAGCGCGTGCTGATGGCGAGCTTCCACAATCCATTTGCAACGTGCATTCCGCACCATCAAGAGGTGCCGGTCTTAGCAGCCTATTGATGTGAGCTCGTTCTGAGCATGCGCTCTAAACAGCACCCACAAATATGGCGTCCAGTGAATACCTCCCTATTCTCCGGGGAGAGCCTCCATAATCGCTTTCGACTAAACGCAACGTCGTGTTTTTTTTCGTTTTTTTTTTTTGCTTTTTAAGAGTTATTTAGCCATAAAACAAGTATAGAAGAGATGGGCCAAGGTATGGAGCGTCTCCAAACCTTGACCCAACTGTTCCATTTGTTTTTAGTACAGATAACGTTTTGTAGCCTTACAAATTCAAGAAACACAAGGTGAGGTCAAATGCACCTCCAAGGTTTCATGAAATAAAGAAAGCTCTCAACGTTTGTCTAGAGTTAAAGGGGTCATGGACCCGTCAGCGTCTCTATATGTTTAGGAACCCCCTCCCTCTCCCTCGTTTTTACACCCTAAATTTTACATGCAATCGAGACGGGGGTCAGGACGTCCCGGACCCCCCTCTAGAATCGCCCCTACATGGAGACGATATCGTGTTGGAAATGTTTTTGACTTTGCAGAGGCGTACTGGACCTAGTCTGGCCCAAGTATATTCCTGCACAAACGGCCACTGATTCAGACGCTTCTTTGTCGCGGTGAAATTGCTGAGGATAAAAGCGAGACCATTTATTTCGTCTTGGCTTCGCAAAGCTTGGTGCGTTATTGTGGGGAATGTACTGACCTTCACCACTTGTGGGATGGTTTAATATTCTTTACAAAGCGATGATAAAACTGGCTCGTCAGGGATATTTATACAGCGTGGTAGTGTGGTCAGCCATTTAAAGTTGCGACTCGCTGTAGATGAGCAATTAGCCGAGCAGTACAACCGCTAGCCTGGGGTTTTTAACGTGCACCACGCAGTAGTGATACACGACTGCGCGCCGGTACGATGCTCATCCAGATCGAAAGTTCGGGCAGGGGATGGGGATTGAACCCAGGATCCCTGGGTTCGCAGCGCGAGCTGCTCCACGTGCTCTCGAGCTGCTGTGCGCTAGCCCACTCAACCACCGATCCTTTTTCTCTGTTTCTTTATTGACGGCCACCGATCTCCCCGGCACGTGGGTATGATTAACATTCGCGGTATAGGGTTGGCACCCGGCCACGTGGCCGCTCGTTCTGGCTCTGAGTTCAGGGGATGAACGATGCTCATATTTCTCGAATTGTTTTGGCGACTGCCATTGCGTATAAAAAAACACTAAGGCACGTTTTATTCAGGTATTAACGTTGGGGAGTGGTTCTAACCAGTATTTAGCGAAAGTTGAAAATCGTTTCATTGCTCCTTAAACAAAATTCTATCACATTGAAATAAAAACAACAACATTATATTGTATTTTACTTTGAATAAACATATTAATTAACAACCAAAATATGAACCTTGAAATATTGTTTTTGAATTCCGGCACAATACGTATTGTGCGAAGTTGTCAAGTGTAGCGTAGTTTCCTTCTGTTTTCTCAGTGCTAGCCAAGCTACTTGCACGAGACTGATGCGTCATTCGATGTCTAATTCGCATAAAAGCTCGTGCGATTGAGGAACAACACGAGAAATAGTGCAACCAACCTCTGTTGCGCTGTCATCGCGCGACGCAGCAGAAGGCTGGTTGCACTATTTCTCCACGGGGGCGCGGTGTCGTCAGTAGTTGTAGGTGCGCTCTGATAGCAAACCGAAACTTAAAAACCCGTCGAATTTGTGTGGCTTTTCAGGAAGCGGTAAAATGCTGCGCGTGCCTTTTATCGCTCTGCAATTTGTTGATTTAGTGTTTTTCGATGATGCATGAGCAATTTTCTAATTGAAACCATGCCCTTAAACACAATATTAACAAGTTAATTACGCAAAAATAATTAACAATCTAATTATCCTATATTATGCCGGACTTTAATAATTTTCCTAAATAGGCCCCTGGCCCAGACTAAATGGACACAAGCCTTTTTTTGTTACGACGCGTAGTTTTCGCAATATAGAATTTGTCCACCTGTGTGCGTGAATACACGCGCGTGTATGTATGTATGTAGTATCGTATAATGGTAGAGACCGGACACGAGAGCAACATATTGGCGGGCAAGCACGGAAACAGCACAAAGCTTCAAATACATTACTGCTGTCGCCTGCAAGTTTGTGCTCTCAGTCATTATCGCATTTACCAGGCTTTTTTTTTTTTTACATTTCGCGAAAAAGTAGTCAAACCGTGACATCTAGAGGGGCATATAAACAAAAGTTCACCATTTACTTCATCAGGAGAAGAACTAATTGTTCGTGTACGTTAGTATACACACGCATTGACCAACTGCAAACATGAGCTAATAACTTCCCGTGAGTTTTTAGAAGTCATCCTTCCGTGACCCTTTGCGTCGTATGAGGATGGGAGCGCCCACTTGACTGACATAATAAAACAAAAACTGTGCCCTCGTTTTGTGAACTATTCCCAGCGTGGCTCAACTGTAGGCAGCCTTCCGCGCTCGTGACCCGAGAGAATTTACGACCCGTCCTGTGGCCGGGGCTTATAGCTAATGACCCCCTCGCGTCCTCATGCTAATTATCCACGTGCCCCGAAGCAGCTAAATTTGTTAACGAAGCGTGTTCTTCTGGCATTATTTACGAGCATCCCCTCCTCCAACATGTGTATCCTATGGAGTGCAAACTTCGAAAGCGATAATGAGAAACAAAAACCGCTAGTTCAGCAAAGCTCGCGCAGGCTCTCCCGCACGCACGCACTCTTTGAAATGGGAGCTTCACCGGGAGTTTGCAGGCAATCAAAGCCAAGCGGGTATGCGGGGGCTGTGGTCTCCCGATACTAAATTGCTACTTGCTTACCCAGAATCGCTTTCATTCCTTCGGAAATATTAACTTGTGTATTACGTCAACAGATCTCTCGACTTTCATCGGAAGTTTTTGTTTTCCTTCGTATGACACGTATGACGCGATGACACGGGTGAGCTCTATTGCCACAACGACGCTTGCCTCGGCAGTCAAGTATATGCGTACACTTAGCAAACGTTCTAAAACAGTTCGTTAGACGTGAACAGGGACCGCTTGCCAAAATCAGCGTCTCAGCTAAGACCACGGTGTAAGGTATATACTCTTTAGGCGAGGACACTGGAGCGAGGGATAATGAGACACGATCGACTAGATAAAGTCCTCTCACGAGCGCATGCGCGCGCCCAACAGCCCGCAGTGAACAAGCGCCGCTCGCCAGCGAGAACGACGCAACTGTGAAAAAGACATAAATAAATGTATTTTTGTCTTGACATCAGACGAGCACGAGCTCCTTGCTCAAGGATGTGCTAGTGCCACTAAATAAGCTACGCTTCAGAGTAACGACACTTGCTCATATTGCGGCTTAAAATCATGGTTGCCAGTTATCTGAGGCTTTATCTGAAATCACAGGAAACGCTTTTTCGTCCTCCACAAATGCTTAAACGGTTCGCGGCAGATCAAAGCAATATTACATGAGCTTCCTGATTCCGAATTTGTTGTTAAGAAAGTCGCACTTTTGAATCATGACTATCGGCAATTGCGTCTGCTCTGCACAAGCGCCAAAAGGGCGGCGACCACAACAATGTCGGGGAATAGAGTGCCGATACTCTAACCATAGCCCATTTAGTGACTCTAGGATGAGCTACGGCCGCACGAGAGATGCCATGGCAACAAGATAATTTATTATGTTTTTTGTTTTTCGCAGTTGCGTTGTTTCGCCAGCGAGCGGCGCTAGTACGCCGAAGGCTGTTGGGCGCGCGCATATGCTCATGAGAGGACTCTAGCTGGTCGCTCCGCATCGGTCAGAGTCCTCACCTAAAACGCTGTTCGCACACTTGCAACCGAGTAAGACCGAGAGAGACAAGACCGAGTTTCAAGCCCCTTGCGATGGCGGAGGACCAGATGCGCCACTGCGGAGCAAGTCCTCCGCCGTCGCAAGAGGCCAGAATCGGTCTTGTCTCTCCGTCTACTCGGTTGCAAGTGTGTGAACGGCGCTTAAATAGTATACCTTGCGTGGCTAGAGTGCGCGAAAAGCACTGCCGTAGCTAGCGCACGAGCGTAATGGCACGTGAAGTCGAGGCTCAAGCGCTCGCGCGCCCAAGGCTTGCCAGGCTTTCTTTCACAGAGTCCACACAGTCTAAGCTAAGACGCCGATCCTAGCAAGCCGACCCAGTTCTCGGTGCTTTCAGGATGGTTTTCGGTGCTCAAGGCCCATCTGAAATCGCACGTACGTACATTCTCACTGTTTCGACTTCATCTCTGCCCGCTCGTGACGTCAACGGCTACGGGCATGTAAGGCTGTACCAGTGTTGGCAGTAGGAAATGACCTGCTGAAATTTCCATGTACTACGCAATGCAATACCTCCGCAAACGAAATATAATTTGATGAAATATTTTGGTTCGCGTTTCAAGAATAGACGAGGCATGGGCCATACATTGGGCAAATCGCAGGCTATCAAATCGGTGAAGTTCCGCTTTAAAATTATCTAGGCGCGGTTTTATCGGGGTTCCATGCCCATAGTGCTTCTATTATGTGGGTGGAACTTGACCAGTACAACAAGGAACTAGGAGTTCACAAAATGCGGTGGATACTTACGGTTTTCAGCTTGCACCAGCATTTGCTTTCACCTTTCCTCGCGGTTGGTGTATTACGTGCGTACCACTGGTAGCTGTGTAATGGCCTTCTTTACTGCCGTTTCTTCGGCACTTTGCAAAGCTCAATGAGTGTACGTCAGATTAGCATCGCGCTCAGCCCTGTTGTTTTTTATCCGATTATCAGGTGAGTTGATTGTCGAAAACACGTCTGACAGGCAAACGAACGACAGCGACATCGCGTTCCCCCCCCCCACACGCGGGCTTTTCTTGGTACCTTAGCTCGCAACCACGACTCCCCCCGCCCCCCGCCCTTGTAAACACCGTTTAATGCTTCGTGTGTAGAGCTGTCAAAACTACTTGCACTTGCGCGTGTCTCAATTTGGCGTCTCATCAAATCGAAAACGGGTGTATACGAGCCCCTGGGCAAGACCACGTGTGTGCGCTTGTGTATGCAACAACGCAAAATGGTCAACGAAATAAATTTAAAAAAAAAAGGCAGACCGGAAACATTGACCTTTCGGAGATCCTGGTGGATTAGGCCATAACTGTCTCGAATTTTCTTATCTTTCCCTTGTCCAGTCAGGGTATACCGTCGTCGCATCGCTCCAATCCGTCTCTTCTCAAGGATGCTCCATTCTCGTCTTTATCCCACGCTGCAAGGCTAATGGAAAACACTGCATATGTTGCAAAACCGGACAAGCCGCGTTTTGCTCTTGTTTGAGGCGACTCTGAGAGACAAACGCTCTCCCTGTACGTGTGGGTTTCTGGAACGCGTCCTGGTCCCGGCGGCATCGACGAAACTGGGCCTCTAGCCGAGTTTATCAGCTTCCCTGCCAGCTGATTTTATTCTTTTCCTCAGATACGAGAGCGGAATCAAAAAGAGCGAAGGCTTTCTTTTTCTACTTCTCCTTCTCGATAATCGACTTGCTTCTCGTACGTGAGATGACGTCACCAACGTAAATAACGTCGGGAGGCTCTTCGAACATTCTGAGCACGTCGACATTTTCGTTCTTTTGAGGGGCCGTCGGCGAAACGGAGAGAGTGTTATTTTTAGAAGAAAGCGCGAGATAGAAACCAAAGGTTGGGCGATGAAACGAGTGTTGGCTTACAACGAATTGACCGGGAGATCCTTCGACGGGGGAGTGGGAGAACTGGAAAGGTTTCGACGAGCGCGATAGGTGTGCGCTTTTCTGTAAGCTTCTCAATGCGGGATTTCCTGAGTCGTCGGGACAGTCGGTTGGCGTCGTGCCTAAAAGCCTTTCTTTGTGGGCACTTTCGTCTGCCTTCGCGAGGATTCGCTCGAAGACGCGTCGTGCGGTGTGCGTATGTCCACATGACGGAAGAACGCGTTGGAGTCTACAGTTTTTATGGTCCATGTCGGGCGTAAGATAACCATTCACTTGAAAGTGAAAGCGAACCACGTCTTTATTGTTGTCCTTTGGAAAACGTTCTGGACCTGCACTCTTGAAGCTTACCACAGCAACCTAGCTTGGCTGTGGAAAGTCTTGGAAATAATCACCGAGTTGAACTGCATGTTACAGAGCCATATTATAGGTGATTGTAAAGAAAACGCATACAACGGTCAATGCTGCCTTTTGTGGTCCGACATCTTGAAATTGGTGCTCTCGCTGTGCATGACATCTTTATTAGAACGTTCCACAAGATGCCCGTAATGCCTTGCAACGAAAATCTCCAAAGTTGCGTGCGTACGCAATGAGCTAACATTTCTGTTGCGTTCTGCGCTCCTCCCTACCAGCAACTTTCTTATGTACACAAAGGGGTTGTCTACGGTCCACTACAACTGTCTGTTATCGCCACCGCGATGGTATGTATATTCTGTTCGAAGTGGGGTTTGCTGTCGCTCATTCGAAGGCCTCAAGCCGGGGTCACACTGCTCATGCATTATACAAAAGACAGTCTGCAAACACTAAAGTCACCGCAAAATCCGCTGTTCAAATGCCGCGTGCCAAGTTTTCTCCTGAACTACTGCCATGCGGGATTCGAAGCACGGATCTGGTGATGACTCGCGCTCGAATTTGTATGCAGACTGGCTGTAGTATGATGCAGTGCCACTAAATGAGCTACGCTTCAGAGTAACGACAACTTGGCCATAGTGCGGCTTAAAATCATGGTTGCCAGTTATCTGAAGCTTTATCTGAAATCACTGGAAACGCTTTTCCGTCCTCCGCAAATGTTGAAACAGTTCGCGACAAGGCAAAGCAATGTTACATGAACTTCCTAACACCGAATATAATGCTGAGGAAGTCGCACTTTTGAATCATGACGAGCGGCAGTTGCGGCTGCTCTGTACAAGCACCAAAATGGCGGCGCCCACAACAGTGTCGGGGAACGGAGTGTCGATACTCTAAGCGCAGCTCATTTAGTGGCTCTAGTATGATGCATAAGCAGCGCGATCCCGGCTTTAGCGGTTCGATTTTAGTCAAGGCGAGAGCGAGATGATTGAACTTGGCGCCACAGCTTGCACTGAATCAACCAGTAATTCATTTTTGACCCGATCGTGAGTTCACAATCGGGCAATATTTAGAGCGTCTTGCCAACCTACAAGTAGCGAGAGAGGTCTGGTGGCCTCTGATGTGCTTTTCCTTAGTACTCCTTCATCTATCGGTCAATGTCGGCTTGCGTACGGCAGGAGAACAACTTGAAATCTGCAAACAAAGCGCGAGTTGTCAATGACTTTCAAGGTGAGAAAGCAGACGATCACAATTTCTGTCGTTTCCGATCTCACTTAGCCTCGGCGCTCGATCCGAACAAATGATCAACTTTTTTCCGGTATGTTACCGGATAACGTACGGCGTTTTCTTGTTTTATTTACGTCTGCGAATGGCGCTTCGTAGCAGACGAACCGCGTTCTTCGCTCGTGTTAGCAGACGAACCGTCTGCAAACGCCATCTTCTGCTCGCTCCACGAGAGGCAAATTAGGTTTAAGAGGCGGGATAACTGGATTAGTTGGTATGGGTATATCTTGAAACAGCGCGAATGTTACACGGACGGAGGAAAGAAGTGGAGGGTACAAGCGCTGACTAACAACTGAGGGTTTATATCTGGATAAACCGCGACAACAAGACACGAAAAAACACACGACTCTAACATGATGGAATGGTGCCTGTGCATCACAGAAGTGGGTGCTATCGGTTATACAATCCCATGGGCGATCTTCCCTGATCTACAAATTCTACCTCAATCTCTATCAAAACCAACGAAGCCTGACTCACGCAGGTTGTGCCCTTCTTTTTTTATTCTGTGAGCCTCTTCAATCTCGCGAGCTTTTTCGACCCTATGTTTATACAACAGCGACGGGACTTCCTAATAATGGTGTACATGCGCAGTCAACGCAGTCCAGTGCAAATTCTGATCATGCTAATATCTATAGATCACCGGCATATATCTTAATGAGCCACATAACAAGGGGAATTAGTAATGCTCTGCGAGAAGCCGGACTTGACTACGGTTCTTGAGTTGAAAACGGGTATAAAAAGCCCGCCTTTAGCGCGAACGTTGTACCCTTGCTAACACAGTGGGAGCGTGCAGGCACGCTCAACAAAAGCACTGTGAAAGCCAGCGAGCTCGCGCAGAAAGCTGAGCTTCTTGTCTCAACATAGAAATGAAACATAATTTTTTTGCGCGATTTACGGTGTTTTTGCAGGCGAATGTCGAGGCATCTCCCCGCTTGCCCGATGTACACCTTCCCTGCACGAAAAGGGTATCTGGTATATACGACGCTCTTTTTGCATGATACGAGCTCAATGCGGTGCTTAATGCCTCATTTGCTCTCCCCCGTCTTTCTTTTTTCTGTTTGCTTGTTTTTCCACATCGGAGCATATTCAGCTCAACTTGTTACGTGCCGAAAACACGACATCTAGACATATCTTGACGGGGCTTTTCTGACACCGTGCGGCATGCGGTGCATGAAGGCATGCATGACAGTCGCACGCTTTTTTAAACTTTTTTCGTAACTTTGCCCCGCGCCTTCCCTTTAATGCTTTGTGCTATTGTTTCCGACGCCGACCGATCTCTCGCAACGTGGCTGTACGTGCCCGTGATCGAGGCCAGCTTTGGCCGACAAGGCCCGCGCATGACGTCACCGTTAGTGGGTCCCGCCCTGAGACACGCTGAAGCTCGTCAAGAGGCAAAGGGGCAGACGTCTCGGCGTCGCAGTGCGCCAGCTGTCGCCCTCGCCGTGAGACGTTGCGAGACGATGGTAACGCGAGCTTGGGTCGCGCTGCGGCATAGCCTCCTATGTACCGACAAAGCCTCGGCAGATCGCCACGAGAAGCGGCCCCCGAAATGAAAAAGGTAGAGCGGCAGACAACGGATCAATAGGAGAGCCACGTGTCTGGCGCCCCGCTGCGGTAAGACGCCGAAACACACTTCTCCCGAGCGAACAAGTGTGTTTCGGGTCCTCGCCACTGCAAAAGCTGTGCGCTGACGTCCAGGTTCCCGTGAAGTGGCTCTTATGCTCTGTGCTACCAGATTCTCGTGTCCAAAATCTGCGACCGGGCACTCCATGACTCCGTCGTCGAACTGCCAGGCTTGTGGGGATCCAATAGTGATGAAGAAGCGGTAAAGACCTCGCGTCCTATCACTATGGCGGCGCAGCGATGGACGCGAGAGCCGCATTCCTCGCCCGACGGTGCTTTGACACGTCAGCGTTTGGTTCCTCGAAAGGATCGGAGCGCCCTCGGGGCGACGAGGGATGGTGGGCCGAGCGACGGAGCGGCCACGAAGCCGGGCACGAACTAGGTCGCGCACTCGCTCGCCTTTTCTCCCGTGAGGTTCACGCGAGCCTGGGCTTCCAGTAAGCTACGAGGCGCGGCTCCCAGCAAACCACGCCGGACGTCGCACATGCGGTGTGTCCGCTGCGCTGCGTACGCAAGCGTGGCAAATGGTAAGCCAGAGTCACAGCGCTCGCACATCTTACACCTATAGGAATGCCTGCGCGTCTACTTTCACCCGCAAAACACTCGAAGAGTCAACCTCTGCGATCTTCGAAATCAGCTCAGCAAATAATGAGGCGAAACATTTGCTTAGACCTCAAAATTAAGTCTGCGCTTGTGGCATTGCGCAATGCAAGCATGACGCTTTGCATTGCGGTGCTTACTGCGGTGCTTACTGAAGATAGGAATCTGCGGACATTTCTCAACCATGTTCAAAGCCTTTAGACGTGCTTCGAACATGCATACACACAGTTTTCTTCTATGAGTAATGTGGACCGTCATAAAAAACACGCCTGCCTGCAGACTGTCTTATATATGATGTATTAGCGTCATTACCGCAGCTATGCGGAGCGCAAGTTTGTCTGCTTCTTGCTGGGGGTTGCGGTGACGTCAGAACGACGCCGAGCTCTGATTGGCTCTGGCTTGGAGGATAGTGGGTAGACCTGAAAGCAAGCTGCCTTCAGATCTACCCACTATCCTCCAATCAGAACCAATCAGAGCTCGGGGTCTGACGTCCCCACAACCCTTGCAAAAGAAGCAGACAAACTTGCGCTGCGCATGGGGTCGCGTCACGTCCAGTGCCGCCATGCGGTGTGCATTTGTAATATACAAATACTTTTTTTTTTTTAAGGGGGCGGGGGGGGGGCCTGTCTTTGCCGTCCTTTTCCTTGGGTATATCGCTGGTACTCTGCCCCGGCCCTTTCGATTACTCGCCGGACGTGAAATGTATTCGGCGACGGGGACCGAGGATACTGAGTTCCCGATCTGTGGAGTAATGGGAGGGCTTGCTGGAGGAATGTATACAGGTACCTCCAGCAAGCGCTCGCTGCTTTCCACCGTGCTTTGGCTTCGTGTGCGACAAAATGTTACCAAAGGCAAGAGCTCGCGCTGGAAGCGGGTTCCCCACCTGTCACCGACTAAATACAAACTGTCCTCTCTCCCCCCCCCCCCCCAACCTAAAAAAAAAAGTTGAAAGAAGGGGCGCCCTCAACCTAAAAAAAAAGTTAAAAATAAAAATATTATATATATATTTTCTTTTTGCACCGAAATTATTTTACGCACTGCCGAATCCTCATTTACCGCCCGACTGTAGCGTTAGCGGTCCGAACCAGGCCGAGCTTGGCTAGAGCCACCGTCTTAGCTGTGACTGTGAAAAAAGCCCGCCAATCCTGCGGCGCGCGAGCCCTCGAGACTCGACTTGATACGCCACTCCTCGTGCGCTAGCTTTGACAGTGCTTTCTTCACCCTGTCTTAGCTGAAACGGTGCTTCTAGAAAGCCGGTCCAGATGCAAAAGTTGGAGCACTAACCATGTTTTTTTGTTCAAAAGTAATAAATAATATCCTCTAAATTTTCAATGGCAAAAACGACGGCCGGTGGAGCTTCCAAAACACGGACTGTATGGTACCAGATACCTAAAACGGCGCAAAATAGACCAAATTTTCTCATTGAAATGTCGAAAACAATCCTTTATGACTCTTTAATGAGATTACGGTTATGCTGAAACTTTGGCATCTGGTTCTAACCTCTGGCGCTACAATTGGGCAAAACATGTAATATATTTCTGCAGTAAACAAAAACAAAAAAAATGCACGGTCATTGTTTTTCTTGGTCACGCTGTTTATATAAGTCGCTTGGGGAACCATTAATGCGCCCACCCACATCAGCTCTGTGCACTTGCGAAAAAAAGCTTTTTTCAAAGAATACATCCTCTCCTCCTGTTCGTTAGTCCATCAGCGGCACCGCCCTGGTGAGTTTATTCACACAGAGTCACCGACAGCCAATAGAAAACGCGGATGTGACGAGTATCTTATTGTCGCTCCAAAGAGAGAGTGGCGTTTGTTGATGAGAACGTCGAAAATTGAACCAGGAAGCGAAAAACATGAAGATAATAATACCCAGCGTTTCTTAAGGTGTCGGTGACACTCCCAGGAGTCCCCGAATTCCTTGGAACACCCATCATTAGCCTCCTCTTAATCGGCTCAGCCAGTGAAAAGGGCGCGATCTGTGTCGTGTAAGCCGTCGGTGCCGGTGAGGCGGGCGGCTTTTTGCCACTGAGACCGCATGACGTTCGGGGCACAATGGCGCTTGCCTTTTTCGTTGACCGCACTTACATCAACAATCAATTCCTTTCTTTTTCTTTTTTTCTTTGTAGGCGTCGTTAATTTTGAGTGAAGTGCCTGAGCGAGCGCGATTGGCGATGGCTACGATTCGGAGAATAAAACTTCCTGAGCATCTCACTATGGAGTCGGGAAGCTGAAGCGATACAATTTTGCTGCGTCGCAACCCGGAAGATGAAAACCCGTTTTCTACGGTTTCACACTCTAAGAAATGTCTGGGCGCCCACTACCCGCAAAAACACTCGAAGAGCTACTGTCTGCGATCTACGACAGTCAGCTCAGCGAATGATGAGGCGGAACATCTGTTTAGACCTCAAAATTAAGTCTGCGCTGTAGCATTACGCAATGCAAGCATGATCTTTGCATTGCGTAATGCCACAGCGCAGACTTCATTTTTGTCTCTAAACAGATGTTCCGCCTCATCATTCGCTGAGCTGATTTTGAAGATCACAGAGATTGGCTGTTTGAGTGTTTTGTGGGTAAGAAGGCGCGCAGGCATTTCTTAGATTGCAGTTGAAGCTTCGGACCGCCGAGAATTGGGTGTGCGAATACCGGTCTCGAATCGATTAGCACCGCGTAATCCTTCACGGTGGAAGAGGAAGCCCTGACAACATGTTTTCCTTTACGCTGCACACTCTTAAAAGTGTCTGTGCGTCAACTTTCACGCTACGCTCGGAGAGCCAATCACCGTAACTTACGGAGGCAGCTCAGCGAATGACGATGCCGAAACCTATATGTTTAGACCAAAACACGCAGTCTGAGTTGTGACATTAAGCAATGCAAGCGTTACGTTTTGCATTGCCTAATGTCACAACTCAGACTGCGTTTTTTGATCTAAACATATGTTTCGGCATCGTCATTCGCTGAGCTGCCTCCGTAAGTCGCTGGTGATTGGCTCTCCGAGTGCAGTGAGTAAAGTAGACGCACGGACTTTTTTTATAGTGATGTCGTTACTCTAACGCGTAGCCTATTTAGTGGCTTTAGCCATAACGATTAACAAATTGATTCATGATGAGTACATCGCGAGGCAGCATGCATTCGGAAGCGCAGCGCCGATGCAGGTCTCTAGTAGGCCAAGACCGCCCGACTCCATCAGGAGCCTCGCGTGCGCGTCGGGACGCGGCGTCGCTCGCTTCGGTCCTGCCGGAGTCGCGGCCTTGGACTTGGGCGAGGGCTTTTCAACGAGCGGCTGCCTGGATCCGCGTTGCGAAAGTTGCCCAACCGCCGATTTGCCCGACTCGGCTTTTTCTTTGTCGTAGGAAGGCCGAAAGGTACGCGTCTTCCGTGTGTTTGCTTAGAGTTATACGTCGGCGAGAAGGGCGCCAACATACGCGGTGCGTGCCGGACAGCCTGCGCATCGGGGACGGCACGCGGCCGTCCTCGTAATGGTACGCTCTTACAGCTCTTGTGCCGGTACTACCCCAGGTCGCACAAAGAACAACCGATAACTGATCTTTCTTTAAACGGTGTAGCCAGACAAGGTCGATCGGTATCGTGCCCCAAAAGCCGTGCAGTCTGTAGACGATTGCAAGTGGGCGACTGCCCGCCGCCGCGCGTCCGCTCTTGAGGGCAATCTCGTGCAACTGCGAGCTTTTAAAGCTACGTTTACGCGCACGCTGTACTTGCTTGCCCGTATGGGACAGCAATAGGGGAGCCATGTTTCGAATTTTTTACACAAGGAGTTAAGCTCGCTGTGCTACGACACTGGATGCATTTCCATGGCTAGATCAGTAACTAAAGCCCCTTTATAAACGTGACGGTTCGCGTTTCTTGCAAGTGCCGCCAACGAATGTTGTGCGAAAGCTCGAGACACGCACCAGGAGCGAGTGCTCCGCAGCTATTTGCTTTCAAGGGTAGTGCCAGGCACGGCCCTCGGGCATTTCCGCATTTAACGGTACTTGCAAAGGCTGGTTCAGGCTAGGGTGTCTTCATGTGCGCTTTGCTTAGGGTGATGACATCTGGCCATTTTGTTCCGAATGCTTATTTTTCGTTCTTGTTCCGAAGCGCGGGAAAGAGCGTGTTTCTGCACGCGCTCGTGGAGCTGACTGTGATGCACGCGCTCGTGGAGCTGACTGCGATACGGCGACATTTTGTTTCGGCGATTTCTTTGTATTTTCCTGTGTAAGCGCGTGCTACATGTCGGCATCGGGTACCGCAAAGAATTGGAATCACTTTAAACAGAAGGACATCGAGACACCCTAGTTCAGAAACACGCGTTTCACTGCGTTTCGTTGCGGAGTTACCGCGAAATCTGTGCTCCGTAGGCCGAGCTGCAAGCTACTTTTCACTTGGTGGCCACGCTTCATTCGAAGCACGAAAAATATCGGTGACTCGCAGTCGTATCACTCTTACAAATAGGGGGTGTATAGGGGTACAACCCCTGTCTCATATTTAACACCCCAAAAACTACATTTGGACGTTCAGTCCACTGACGTCAAGCTGGCGATATCAACTTTTACGAGCGGCTTGATAGCTGTTGAATATAACGTACTCAATAGCTAACGTGCGTATCAAAGACTAGAAGAAAAAAAACAGAAAGATTTTGCAGCAGGGCCAAAAAAAATACTTGATTGTCTCACTGTAGCATTTAATGCGCACATTAGCTATTTTAATAAGTTGTATCGGTCGACTATCAAGCCGCTCTTGAAAGCTGGTATCGTTGGTTCAACGTCTGTGGACTGAACGTCGAATTGTTGTTTTGGGGTGTTACATATGGTACAAGGGGTGTACCCCTATACAACCCTTATTTTGTAGAGTTTACCTCGACGCAAACCCCGCAACGCAGTCAAACGCAGCTGTCTGAACCAGGCTTTAGACAAACACAAACGCATCTATGGGTTTTATGAGTAGGCAGTTTTAGAATAGGGGGCCCTAAAGCCGGAGTCATCATACAAAAACCAGTCTGAATACAGATTCGAAAGTGAGTCACCGCGAGATCCGTGTTACGAATTCAACATGGCAAGGAGTTCAAGGAGAAAACTTGGCATGCGGCATTCAAACCACGGATATTGCGGTGACTCGTGTTTTTGCAGACTGGCCTTTGTATAATGTAGGAACAATGTGACCCCGGCTTTACGCTTTGGGGCCCTTAAACAGCTCGGAGCACCCAAATCGTCCGAGCCCTTAAAGGCCCCTACGCGCAGTTGCGTTTCAGAGCGTTTGAGCGCGTTTGACTGCGCTGCGTCGAGCAACGAAAGCGAGTCACCGGCACATCTGTGCTTTGTATGAAGCGTGGAATTCATATTCAAGGAATAGCTTGGCACGCGACATATAATGCATGGATGTCCTGGTTTCTCGCAGCCGCAACGCGGTCAAACTCACTCAAACGCTCTCGGACGCAACTGTGCGTAGAGGCCTTTATTCCAAAACTTTACGGCAGCGCTGCAGCCCCGTACTGCTGCGCGAGCCCGAGGCTTCGTCTCGCGTTTCGTTTGCGAGTTCTAAAGTAGCTTTGACATCACTGCGAAAACAGTACACTAGCCTTGAAAACGTAGCAGGCGTAAGTTCGAGCCAAATATGAGTCGTAAAAAAAGAACAAAAAACAAAACGACACTTTATTTAGATAATTGTAGCTTTGTCCCGATCATCGTCATTTTATCAACCGATCAAATTGATCCCTATAATTGGTATTTCGACTCCGCCGCGATGAGCTATACACATCGACACTTGCCGAAAAGTAGCTTTTCTTTTATTTTGCTATAGAGCGACACGGATCCTCCTTGAGACAAAAAGGGGTGGACGTTTGTTCGCACAAGACGACCGCGCGCCTGAACGCGGCCACTTTCTCCTCTTTTCCGATACGGGCGGCAGATGTCGTTAGCCGGAAAGGAGGAAGGGGGGAACGTGGACATGGACGGTAATCTAGAAACCGGCCAGAGGGTCACGTGATGCGAGGGTCTCCGGCGAGAGGAAATGACCGAGGAGAATCGGACGAGTCAATCGGGGCGCAGGCGGAGGTTGGCCCGGGCCTGGACACCGAGTCGCTGAGGGGTCGGGTGACCTAATGCCATTGGGTCCGCTGAAAGAAATACGTGCGCCTTTAAAGACCCGCTTGAGAGGTGCTACTTTTTATTAAAGGAGGTTTGCGTAAATAGGGAGTTTGAGCAGAGTATCGCGTATCGTTATCAGAGATATAGGAACGATCTTCTAAAACTCCCTAATATCTGAAACCACGCGCTCAAAAGAGAACAGACGATATACCGTTCCAGTCGCAGCTTTATTAGCGTCGAACTCGCTACAGGTTTGTTCCTTGCCGTCTCGGTGTTTTTGCGTTATTTATTTTTTTGACATCAGGTAGCAAACAAAACAGAAGACGTCAGGTAGCCTGCGAGTGTGCTCTCCCGTTCGCCGTAAATCCCCTTTTAGCAAAATCCCCGCTCGCTCGGGCCCGCAAGAAAATCCCCGAGAAACCAGAAGCACACAGAAAGACGCCCAGCCACATCCCTTTTGTCTCCCTTCGCCCAACAATACCTTTTTTGGGCGCGCACCTTCTTGCACTCGAGGGAAACAAGCTTTCCTCCCACACATTCTCCGAAAGACCGGGGACTCCAACGACAACATCATAGGCTTATTTTACGTTTGGCCGCGTTCCGTTGCTTCCTTCGCCCACGCGGCCCAGGCTCCCGGGAACAAGCTTACCCTTTTGGTTCCCTCGAAGGGAAGGGAGCAGGACGCATTAGATGACGGACGCCGTCCAATCAAATAAACTGACAGCCGCTTCATGACGAGCTACGTCCGCGCTTCTACGAGAAATCGAGTAACCCTGTGTCCAGCGTATACGAAGGAGCACTCCATAATTTACTCTTAATGGGATTTTTTGCACTGTCTCTGCCGGCCACGTTTGACCTGGCGGACAGATAATTCCCCGTAAGTGATGGCTCAAATAAAGTGGGAGACAGAGAGAGAAAAAAAAGAAAAAGGCGGAGAGAGGAATAGCTTGAAAGTTTGATTCGGAACAAAGAGAATGAGAATGAGGGACCTAAATAGAGCGACAAGAAGAAGAAAGTGAAGGAGAAAGAAAAAGAACACGTGAGCGAAGAGGAGAGAACGAGACAGTGAAAGAGAGAATTAGGAAACCGGACGAGAAAGAGAAGGGAGTACGAGAAGAGAGACAGAGTGACGGAGAATTAGAGACAATGAGATAGAAAGGGTGAGAGAGCGAGTGTAAGAGATGTGATGTATCTATTGCACTAATTTGGCCCTTGAGGTAGGAATAAACGAAATTCACTTACAGAGTCCGAGCGTGTGAGAGAGAAGAAGAGAAGCACTAAGATATAAGGAGACAGAGAAAAGGAGAGGAAGTAAAGGAACAGAGTGAGAACGTAGCGCCGTTCACACTCTTGCGACCGAGAACAACCGAGAGAGACCAGACCGGTTTTAGGACCGGATGCCATGCAGCGGAGCTGGTCCTAAGAGATCGCAAGAGGCTTAAAAACCGGCTTGGTCTCTCTTGGTCGTACTCGGTCACACTCAATGCAAAGAGTGTGAACGGGCCTTTAGAGTGGAATATATTGTAAACATTTTTACGGTTTATCATACCGTTCGTGCATGTCGCGGCCTTGTCCAGGTGCAAATTTCAGCCACGCATTTTCGCCATCGAGACAGGCTTGACGATTGCATGGTGCGGACGATATACTAACCAGACAACAGCGGCAAAAACACTAGGCCAACTCAAGTGGTTCTTGGGACTGATAGAGCGTTAGTCAATGTTTATTCCCACATTTGCGACACACCGAGCACTTCTCTAGACGGTTTGTAAAAATGTTCTCTTTATTTGAGACTCGGATACAAGCAAAATCTTCGAGCGAATGAAGTCTCTTTTATCGTACAGTCATTTGCTGCGAGTGCTTGACACCACCCTGCGAAGAATCGTCGCAACAGACGCGTGTATTTGTGGACTTGGAGCTCTCCCTCAGCAACGAAGTGGGAAGGAAGTTCCGCTTTGCCTTCCTCACCCTAGCTCGCAAAGCAGAAGTATTTCGTAGGAGAAAAATGGGCACTTGTCTCTGGGCATGCGAGCGACGGCAGCAGGTGATGGCTTGTTGGACTTCGCTGACAGCTTGAACGATCCGGTAGCCCCGACTATACCTTTTGGACCGTCATTTTACACTGCGTAACGACCATCAAGCATTGGTTCTCCTAGTTTCACCAGCGGCACATTTGGGCCTGCTTGCTAGAAACAGAGTCTTAGCTAAGGCTGTTTGAAAGGATGCACTGCCAAGGCTAGAGCACAAGCGAAGTGGCACGTGAAGTCGAGTGTCAAGCGTTCGCGCGCCCAGACTTAATTGGCAGCCTTTCTTGCACACAACCTAAGCTAATATGCTGTTTCAAGCAAGCCAGCCTTGATCCTCGTCGGCAAACAAAATGGTGTAGTGTCCCATGAAAGGACGACGATTGAGACACGGTCACTTGGGGAGGTTCATTAGGCAAAATAATCTTTGTTGACCGGGCCCAAGGTACCATATTCGAGGAAAGCCCGAGAGAGAAGACAAGGCGGCATACAGTGGCCAAAATCATCGTGATACGAAACTGAAAGTATAAATGACTTATAAGGATACACAGAACACAACAAGGGGGGGGGGGGGGCGCTTCTCATTACCTAAAGCTAATTAAAAGAAGACGAGCGATTTGTAATTCGATCGTTTGCACGCGGAAACTTTCGAGAATGTTGTGTTGCTACGTAAAAAAAGGGCTCCTTTTTTTTTCTTTTTCTCTCACGACGTTGTGTAGAGTTGTTTTCTTCGTGAGTACTTTGCGAGGATGACTTTATAAAATCGAATGAAAAAAAAACTTTTTTTTTTAATTAATGATATTGAAGCGCTGCTATTGTCCTCCAAAGGGCAGCCTCCTTTTCTTCCGAGGGTAACGCACGCACGAGTTACTCAACCCTCCTCGATCGAAGAGAGCGACTTCAGAAATGTAGCAGGAATGCGAGTCCCGCTCTGCCGCGTCCATTGGAGGCGAACAAAGGCCGGCCTTCTTCGGGGAGTCATGACCGGGGAAACGGCTTTTGTCTTCCCGCCGCCGCAAGCGACGCGTTCGGGTCGTCACTCAACGCAAGTGTAAAATCGATACGTTCCACCTGTGCCTTGTCCTCTCGAACAATGCACATTGGCGCCGTGCAGAAAATACGACAAGGAGCGCTCTTAATTATTTCTTCCTTGCGCGCGAGAGCCACCGGCAGCCGCCGCCGGTGCTCGATACAAAGAAACTCTTCTTCACGCGTCCGTCTTTCTGCGTTCTTTATGCTCTGTTTTATAATTAGCGTAGAACGCTGTCAAAGCTGCTGGTGCGAGCAGGGGATTTGATCTCCGCAACTCCTTTGCACGCGTTCTCACGCAAACCAAGTTATAGATGAAGCCGCGCTCTAGCGCCAGTAACTTTGACAGCGTTGTTATACCTGCTGACTATAGAGCAACGTTTGCAGGGAGGCTCCTGTGCACTGCCATTTTGAGCGATACTGGCGCCCCGTGGCGTTTCCGCCATTTTGGGGTGCGCTAGGAGCACGTCATTGGTGCGCGCGAAGACAAGATGGCGGCGTCTGCTGCACCGCCGACGGCAAGCGTTAGTGACGCACTTTGTAGTTTCGGTACGCAGGAGGAGGGGTTCACACATAATCGTAGCATCAAATATTGTAGGAAAGGGCTTTACGGGTTGGAACTGACTTTATTACGATCGCAGCCTCTGTTTCAGCACGTCGGGGAAGCTAGGGCTGCCGCGGTGTCGCACTTTTCGGATGCGCAATAGCGGACAGCGTGTGTATAACTGGGGCCCTATGTTGCGCTTTTAGACTCCCACGGTGACTAGGGAGAAGGAAGTGACGTCAACAACGCAGCAAACGCAGATTGGATGTTGATTCGTCGTCAGAAAAAAACAAAACTCACTTTCTTTTTGTTTTCTTCTGCGGAAATTCGTCATCAGCGACTCTCACCAATCAACATCCGTTCTCTGTTTGCTGCGTTGTTGACATCACCTCATTCTCTGTAGTCACCGTGGGAGTCCAAAAGCGCAACATAGGTCCCCTGGAACGCGACTAAACACCTCCCCCCCCCCCCCGTCTATTCGCGGCGACAGTCTGTGGATGACTCATTAAAAATATTAACCCACCTGGCCAACCCGTACACGCCGCTTCGCGGTGCTCCCGCCGGCAGCCCAAGTCCCGCTGTCCCCCATTGCACCTCCGAAAACTCG
>JAZHYW010060212.1:0-18453 GCA_037355805.1 Ixodes ricinus | reverse complement strand
CTTCGTTCCAGTTACGTATTGCTCACGGAGTTCTCCTTCGTGGATACCACTTAATGGGGTATCCACACGAAGGAGAAATCCGCCGCTTTCCTCCGCGGATCGCGCATCACGTGAGACATACGTCATCCCTTTTTGCGCCTCGCGGCGCCGTTCCACTCCCGTGGCGGAGGCGCGGAGGCTTAGTACTGCCAGCACGAAAGCTCCGCATCCGTCCGCGGAGTTCACCACACAACATCCGTCCGCGGAGTTCTCCTTCGTGTGGATACCCCTTTAAGGGGTATTCACGTGGGGGAGAAATCCAGCCTTTGCTTATGTGCATCACGTGGGAACAACGTCACGTGGAACAACAAACCTTCAAACAGCAGTAAGATGTTTGAAGATTTCTATATCTAGAAGCGCTGCTGCCGTAACGACTTCATTTTAGAGCGCAGCTCTTAGGCGCCCGTTTCCGGCTAGAGCGGCGTCGCCGTCGGCGTTGGCGTAACCGCAAGGTCACGTGACCCCCCAAGGTCACGTGACCCCCAGGCCACATGACCCCCTTGAGTCACGTGACTCCCCCGAGGTCACGTGACCCCCAGGCCATGTGACCCCCCCCCACCCGAGGTCATGTGACCCCCCCCCCCCTAAAGGACATTGAAGAATGAGGGAGGAGGCGGAGAAGGCGGAGGAGGAGGAGTATACTCTCCCCGAGTACCCTTCCCTCCTCCTCCTCAAGAGCTTCGCTCCAATTCGGCGTTACAGGGAGTTGTAAACGGCTTTCACTTTTTTCTACTCTCGTCGAGAGTGCGACCGCTATATGCGTCTGATAACACTGATATTCCTCTCGGTTAGGTTAGGTGGCGCAAGCTGCCGCACGATACAAAAGCTATAGCCTTTACAATCCATCCGTTCATCCATCCCGCCGTTCGCGTAAATGCCGGTGGCCGGGAGGGTGTTCCGCTGGTTCCGCCGATCTCTGACGTCACTCACATCCCTCCCCGAAAGCATCCCCCGTGTGAATATCCCTTTCACCACCTTCGGCCATCGACTCACCCTTTCCCGCTGTCTGAACATATTTGACCGAGTATGTGAGCTACACTGCGCTAGTGAGTAGGATGCTGAGTCACATAAGAAACTGAGTCGAAACCGACGTTACTAGAACACTCAGTTGGGAAACTCACTGTTGAAACCTGGACCGCTGACGTCCACCAAGGCCGAGCTAAATACAATAACAGCGACACCCTTTAGCGACACGTTGAAACATAAAAGTTACCTTATCTGGCTAATGCTAGAGTCACTGAATGTTCCCAGAGTACCGAAACACCCAGGTTCGACGTGCCAAGATGGCGGCTGAATTTTTTTATTTACTATAATCATTTTGAGCTTATAGAAAGCATGTTTTTGCGTAAAAACAAACGGAAAAAACTCTTTGTGTAAGTATTTTCATTGGAGATTAGTACAAAATAACAGGCGCGTGATGTTTAAAAAAAATTAGTTTACAAGGTTTTGCGGCACATTAAATATTGAAGACAATGTAACTAAGCAGGCGAGCTGGTTATTATAAGACATTCTACAACCAGAGACGGAGGTTTACAAGGAAGTCCGGTCGGAGAGGAGAGAACCGCCCCGATGTTAGGTACAACAGATTGAACTTTACATAACGAGGCGAGGCGTGTGCAAACTCGAAAAAGGATGATAGGGTGGGATAGCTGTATATAAGGAAGTTGTGGTGATTAAAAATGTAGCTGCTGAGTTTGAGACGTTTGTGTTTGTCTTTCCTTTGTAAACCTTCGTCTCGAGTTGTAGAACGTCTTACAATTAATCTTGTTGTCATACAACCATGTCTCACCGGGGATTTCAAAGAGCGCGTCCCGACATGGGCGCTTCCTAATTTCCTTGGTGATTCGCGGCGCATCCACTTGGTAGACGGGGGTCGGCATTCCTGAAACCGTTTCCACCGTATATGTTTCGGCGCCAAAATGTCCGATTAAAGCCAAAATAGAGCAGTCACAGCGGACGCTACCGTATGCGATACTCCCGACCCATAACAAGCAGCTGCGCGGGTTCCTGAGTGGCCACTGTGGGAAAAATGGCGGCGTTGCGATCGCCATTAGCTCGGTTATCAAGTACGGATCGGTGCCACTTTTTCAGAGCAGAGTCCATGGCAGTTTCCCAACTGAGTTGTTCTAGTAACGTTGGTCGAACCTGACGCCGAAAGCAGACATTGGCCGTGTTCCCAAATTCACTTTATCTCAGTCTAGGGTAAAGGTTTCTTGGCGTTGAAACCTAACCTTGGCGTTCAAAAACGTAACCGCGTCCAGCGTTGCTTTCTCCGTCTTGTCACGTGAGATGATCCGCCGAAGTAACTTGCATCCATTCGAGTAAGATGGCGAACACAACCATTGACTCGTGCCTTTAGCATTGTCACTCCACTCTTCTAATGGAATAGATCCGGAGCTCGGAACGCCCCCCCCCCCCCCCCCTCCCTTCCCCCGAAAACGCGGCTGTCGGGAGAACAACAAGAGATTTAGCCAACGTCGAAGCTCTCTCCGCGTGTGTACCCTACGGCCTTGCCATTCTTTCCTGACTTTCCTGACAGGAGCTTAGCGCGGAGTTGCTTGAGCATACATACGTATACGTTGTGCATATATTCACGCGAGAATACGTACGAATGGAGGGAGAAAGAGTGGTTCCCTCGCTCGTTGGTTCTCTGGGGGTACATCTCGCAAAGTTGAAGACTTTAAGCCGCTCAGGCAACAGGATTATGGCATCGGACGTGTTGTCTTCAAGATTAGGCTGCCTATAAGGAAAAAGCAGCACGTAATACAATATAATTTGGTTATTGTCAACAAGCTTGACACATTATAACATTTAAAAAAAACTGTTGTATAGTCACTGACCGTTTACGAAACGCAGGGTATGGCACACCATGTTAAAGCTTCTTGCTTCGTGATTGGTTGTTGGGCATTTTTATCGTGTAATACCGCAATCTGATTGGCTGCGGGACTCGCCACTCCCTGCGCAATTTCAGCTCTCGCTAAATGTAGTATCCGCCGTTTCTTTCTTTTTCTTAAGGTGGGAGGAAGTACTTTAATCGGTATCGAGAAATAAATATCATAACTGGATAATTACTTAACAGATGTGATAATAAGCGAATAATAATGTCCCCCCCCTTTTTTTGTTTTGTTTGTTTGCTTTCTGTTTACTTTATGGCGATTTTTCTCCAACTCGCCAAATCCTTGCTTCGCTATTTCTGTCACACCCGGAAATTACATCTACCCGTCGTAAATTTGGCCGGCGATCCAAGCTAGTTGGTTGGTATGCTTAGTAAAATCAACACGGCGCACACACACACACACAGAAAAAGACGAAGTGGAAGGGTGTATACAAGACAAGCGCTGAGTCAACACAGTGCACAATAAACGAAGACGAAGTAAAGTGTACACGAATCAGCGCTTGTCTTGTGTACACCCTTCTATTTCGTCTTTGTTTTTTGTGCGCTGTGTTGAATTTTCTAACTACCTCTCCTATAACGCGCCCCCCAAAAAGAAACCTTAATGAAGACTTTAGTGGCGACATGTCTATGGTTTCTTTTCAATTAAAGCGTGTCAAATCAACCATAGTTGATTTGCAATCCCCTGTCCCGGTGTGTCCATAGACTCCCTGGGATCGAAAACGCGAAGATTGACTGAAAGCGTGAATTCACCTTTTTCCAAATATGTGCTGCCGCCTATCGGAACATCTGGATTCGAGATTGGAGGGCTTGAAAACAGCGCGTTCGCAAGGCTTGTCCACCCGTTTCACCAGGGTATTTGGGTGCATTCGTAACATTTCCAGCATTTCTAGCCACAAATCATCGGGACGAGCAAATCGGTTTTCGTGTTTGGGGCGGACCACTAAGTCATCATCAGTCAAACCGTGCGAACCCCGATCGGGAGCGCGATACTTTACGCTGGTGCGGCACGAGTTTATACCGCTCGCCTCATAAGAAAAACACTGTTACGCCAAATAGATGATAGCCGACACCGTACAGACACAAATTATTTAATGACATAAAATAAATGGCGAGGCGTTCAATTGAAACTGATGGCCTCACGGAGTGACGACGCCATGGTTGCTGCTGTTCCTTCTTTCCTTACCAGAGATCAAACTTGTCTCTCTCTCTTTTTTTTTTTTTTGTAAGTAAACTTGGTTGTGTTATTTCTTGTTAACATTTAAAAAACCCGAACGGCTTGATTTAAAAAACAAAAGACCCACGCCAAGACGAAAAAAAAAAAAAAGCTGCTCTTCCTTACGAAAAGGATCAGGGAAATAAGGCTCGTTTCAACACACAATGTGGCGGATCTGTTTTGGTACCATACAATCTCAAACTCAGAAGCGTCCAGCACTGCGCGCACACGCACTACGCATTTCGGAAAAAGGATGAATAGGAGAGTGCTGATCACATAGATCATCAGTTTACGCTTCTCATGGACACGCTTTTCATGAACGTAAAGCTCCAACGTAGTCAGTTCGAGTGAATATTCGCAGCATGACACCTTTATAATCGAAAAAGATACGTAGTTGCTATAGTCTGTTGTAAGTTAGTTACCTTTTCTCACAAAGCATAGAGGGCTTTCTGAGACAATCTTTTCGTACTATTCTTAACCTGAAACACGCAATAGTTCAATCCTTAATCCTTTTTGCTACAACTCCCGCCTTGCGTTTGAGACACGTGCAACAAACGAACGTTCGAGAGAAAAAAAAAGTATCTTCAGGTCTTTTATTTCTTTTCACATCAAAAGGGGACCAATAATGACATTTGAGCTCCTGCCCTTTTTAGTCGGAAAACAAGTAGTAGCCACGAAATATTAGCGCTTACTATTTTAATTCATTCGATCGGACAAGAACAGCGCAACATCCGGTGGCGACACAGTGTGTTGAATACGCGCAGCCGGTGGCGTCATCGGTAGCCATTTTGTGATTGGCAATGTCGGCAAGAGCCGTCAGACTTTTTCTTATGCAGGCGAAATAGCCTGTCTCATCCTGTAAACCATCGTTATCCTTTAAAGAAAGCGTTTTTATTGAGCGTCGAAAGATAGAAAATACAAAACAAATAGAGTTTTAAAGTGAACACTATAGCCCATTGAACGGTAGCTACAGCAGCCCTCACGAGAACCGCTCTTGGGGTGTCTCCTGTGCTGCTCTCTCCGTCGAGTTTGGTGTCCCCGTGTTTTTGTGTTGTTTTACACGTCGGCGCGCTCGATTGGGCGAGTCTGTACATGGACGGCTCTCCGAGACGCTTTCGTAAGCCTAACAGGTCGGACGTGTCTGCAAAAGCTCGAAGCTCGATGACGAACCAAAGGTGGAGTCAATTCGAATTTTGGACGACCTCATGGATGAGCTACATGTGATCAATGTGCTAGTCGTTTCTCGCCGGTAGCCACTCGTAAACAACGAACGCAAGGTGTAAAGATAGTAGCGGTACGCGATGAAAGCAAAGCCACGAATGAAATTTATTCGGGGTGCGCTACAATTTCGAACACACGTACATGGCGTAATTTAGCGATCGTCCGCTCCCGTCGATGTTATACGTAAATCAACGCGGAAGGCTGCTGCGAAACGCGAGTGCATCGCGTCCGTCGACACCGGCCGGCGAATGCTTTGGCAAGCGTGACATCGTGTTGTTGTTGTTGGGTTTTTTTCCGTGGACATTTGTGTGACATTTGGTATAGAAAATAAATGATTAGTTACGCTCGTTATCTCCAGTATTTGGTTCTTTCTCGAACCTATTGTGGCGAAACTCTCTGCCTCGAATTTCTGCTTTGATCACACCACCGCTCTGTACTTTAAACCCGTGTGATCGGAACTCATCTCAACGCGGTCGGGGCGCGGCGAAGTGGACGACGAACATCGATTGTTCAACGCCGCCGCGCGTTGGGTTCGCCGACAGTGAAGTATAAACAGCCCGGGGGCCCTAATGGAACACTTGATGGAAACGTCGGCGAGAAATTCGGCAGCTGTATGATTGGCCGGCGCCAAGGTCAAGTGCGGCGTTGGCCAATCACGGCCGCCAGATTTCTCGCCGACTTTCTCGCCGAGTGTCCAGATTATGGCCCCAGGCTTTATCTTCGGCTTTGGCTTTAGCGACGAGGGAAAGATGCGTGGACGTCCTCGACTTGCATCGTATAGTCAATTGGCAAGCCGCTTTGCTCCAACCCTCCAATCATGAAAATTGTACCTTTTGTGTCACGGAGCAAAAAAAAAAATGTAATTTCGTCATTTTAGTTACTTCCAAAATAATTAAAATTTCCGGGAAAAGAAATATTTTTTCCTCCACGTTCGTACGTTCGACAAGGTTCGTTTCGGCGCAAATTTCAAACCAGTTCAAAAAGTCATTGGAGGGCCACTTTAGGGTCCGGACGCAGCCGGCGCTACCAACTGATGGTACCAATCAAGCAGTGTCAAAAGTGCAAGTCACTGGACCTTCCCTCTACATGATTGGTTCAGCGAAGGTAGAAGTAGAACATGTACAGATACATGACAGACATCATGATGGAGCGCTGTCGACGCTGTATGATAAACCTCTATATCAGCTCGTCTTGTAACGAACCAATCGTCGTGAAAAGGCGGACTTGTCGCGACTTGCAACAGGAAACTGATCGAAGAGATTTGCCTTCTGGGTGTCTTATGTCGTGGGGGTTGTAGTTCTTGGAGGTACGTACATGGGCTGTCAATATCGCAAGCTGTCAATAGGAACTCATTGCCTGTCATTATACGACGGTACATATAATATATAACTACATCATATGACATAATTATGTCTGTAAATTTATTGGCGCGAGCCGTATAAAATAACTTATTTCAGGCCGTTATGCGACAGGATGCATGATGCATAGCTGGGATGTATAATGCCTCTTTACTGTACTATAATATTCCAGCATGTTGATCATGTGCTTGTATGAAAACGAAACAATTTAAATTTAATTTATTCTCTAAAACTCGTAGCGAGTAAATGCGATGAAGTTCGGGGTTGTAGGTTTTTGAAGGCAACGATGCGTTTGTTGCTGCATTGAACGATACACTCTTTGGTTGAATATTCTCTACTTTAACGCATTATCTGATGTACGTATCCCCTGCACTGCATACCGTCATCCGGAAGATGCGTGTAAAAGAATAAAGCAGCCAACGTGGAGGTATCTTGCTGGGCGTTTGCGCTCAAAAGAATAGCGTACATCTATGGCAGACTGAGATTACTCAGCTTCCTGCTTGGGTACGCGGTATGCGTGCACTGGACCATGCTATCGCGCCTGTTTGCACAGCCGCCGAAAGGAACGTAAACCCGATTGCGATCAGGCCCGGTCTATTTACATTGACGTGCAGCGTATTGTGCGCCCCCTTTTTACGCATGATAAAAATCTGTCAGAATGTGTTAACGTGCAGTCATTTGGGACTGCCTAAACATACTTACATGGTTGAAAACAACAGCAAACGGAAGCACAAACTATTGTAGTGTGCAGACAAACCGGGGCTCCAGACTTGTCAAACGTAAAGTTGCAGCCGAAAGCTCGCGGAGTACGCCGATTGGATTTCGGCGACAAAAGCTCGACGTCACATTGTCGCGAAAGCCCCATAGTTATTTTTTTTATAATTATATTATTTCAAGATTTTTTTCCCTAATACTTTTATTTGCTTTTTTTTTCTGAAAAGGGGAGGAGGGGGGGGGCGTACAACCTTCTTTTCCGTACCCTATTCTTACAGTATGTTAATTTACATCATGGGTAATAGCAAAGCTAATTGACACAATAGCATTTGAATACGTTCCATGGGCTTTGTCGAGATACGACTGGCGCGTTACCAAGGCAACCACGTGGCGCAGAGCCGTGGTAACTCGCTGTCATAATCTCAACGCTCAGTGCATAGGTACTGCATAGGCAGTACCTATGCACTAGAAAACTGTCGCTCGTCTAATAATGCTAACTGTATAATCAGGCGTCTCTTTCATGGTCATATATGTATATCGGAAACCGTAGAAAAACCTGCAGTTGTTCCGGTAGAGGCCCAGACTGGACATGCATTTCATTTTAATTTGCTTGCTCGTCCGATTCTATTAAAAAAATTCTATGTATAGGCCATGCCGAGTTGCAATCGATGTTAGCGTGCCCTCGAAGAAGAAATAGAAATCTTTACAATTGCAGGAAGCGAAAGTGTCCACACGAGCTGGTTCAGAAACATAATAAAATACTGAACATCGTCTTGTCCGTTATTTTATTTTCTACGTGTCTCAGTGTTTAAATTAGAACCTTAAAGGGATGGTGAACCGAAATTTGGGTTTCAGAAAAACAATGCAGGGGATGTAGGCGGGACGCTACGATCCCTACAACACTACTCGTAAGGCGATATCTCGAATGGACGGCCATATTTTGAGAAAAAGAGGTCGAGATTGAACAAAACCGACGAGGCGCGTGACGTCAATATACCTGGTTTCCTCCTCTCTTCGCTTCGCTCCCTCAAGGCCGCGAGGCGGAGAAGACGCGAGGCCGTTCCCTCTCCTTCTCGGAGAAACATGACGTCAACAAACCTGTCAAATGCGCCTCCTTTTCTTGAAGAATACGGTCATCCGTTTGAGATACCGCTGTATGAGTGATGTTTTGGTGTTTGTAGCATCCCGTTGCACGCTTTTGCGGCGTGTTTTGTGGAATCCAGATTTCGGTTCAGCACCCCTTTAACAACGTTTTTTTATTGTACCAGTAAATTTTACATTGACGAACGTACGTTTTTCAGCTAAATGTAAGGCTAGCATTCCTGACCGTATGTCAAATTTTCAGAGATAAGCGTTACCTCATTGAAAAGCTAAACGTGATTATCTGAAACTTTCAATCGGAGAAGTGGGCCCGTTCCAGATAACTGACGCTGTTTAGCCCCACGTATTCGATGGCATCTTTGGCCGCTATTTTTTTTTCCCCATTCAAGATTTCCAAAATATATCACTTCTAACTTTTGAATAAGATAATGGCAAGCTCTGGAAATTTCGGCATTTAGTCCGCACTGTTAGCGGTACTTTCGGATGGAGACTACCCGTTCAGCGATGCGTAAATTGTTTTCGTTGAAATAAAGAAAAATATAAAAAATAACGTTTTTGGAAGGCACTTTGTATAACTTCTTTCGCCCACCGAGACAGGTCGCATATGGGAGTGTGAACATGATACCATGAGTCTAAAATTCACAATACTGCATTTTGATTTACAGGGGTAGCACTTGTTCAATACCACTGTGTGTAAGAGTAATCGTCTATGTGTATCTATCAGAATGATCATCGTGTTTTTTGTATGCATATATATACATATATATATATATATATATTTATTTTTTTAAAGAGGGGGGGGTCTATAGGTGGCTGAGTTTGTTGCTTGGATCACTTGGAGCGACAGCTCTCCCTGCAGGATCCCGATCTTCTGAGTTCAATCTGCACTCCTTCCCATTTCAATCTGGATGTGCATCGTATACCGACGTGCGGACACGTATCAGCATTCTACGTGGTGCACATTAAAGAGCTGACGTTGCTTACCTGCTTGGCTAAATTTCTCACTTGCAGCGGTAACAATGTCACCATGCTCTGGCTCACTAAAATCACGCTTTAAATTTATTTTTCTTCCCACGGTATAAGGCGTTTATTTTAAGCAACGTCTGTGCATTTCTTGCTTGGTTTGGTGGCTTGGCCTTGTTCATGGATATTTATTTGCCATTACGGAAATAGCTCGTTAAAGCTGGCAGTTTCAAAAATAATAAAATTTAACATATTATTTTAATATAAAACTCACACGATGTGTTGATAAGAGCTCAGATAAGCGACGTTGACTAAGAGTGTATACGGACGTAGTTAAGGGGACGCGGAGAAGATAAGACTGGACTTGCCAGAAATTTTGTAGCTTGGGGCTGAGAAAACAAAAGAAAGGAAGGAAGTCGGGATACTTGAGTGGGGCTATACATTGCACCATCTTTTCCTTGTTTTTTTCCCCCTTTCGGTTTTTTTGTTGCTCTTTAGTTGGGACTATACTTTAGATTAAAGACTCCTAGTAATATAGGCACGTTCTCATTAGGGAGGAGGAGAAGATGAGTTGGGTTTTTGTTCTTGGGAGACGGGCGACTCGTGGCCGCCTTTTGTGCCCACCGTCCACGCGAAGCGCTGGTGCGTGCGCGCGCTCGCGGGGCGTGTGTTCGGTGAATGGGCCTTAATTGGATGAAGCACGCGACCTCCTTTAACGAGATTAGGGAACTCGCCCCGGGTCGGGACGCTGCCTCCCAGCGCTGCTCCCGGATAATTTGATCGGGACTCCACAACCTCCCGTCCAAGCGACCCCAAGACGCTTCAAGAAGGCGCCCGCTCTACTGCTAACCCCCGACAAGCGGGCCCGCCAATTAGAAAACATGGAGAAATTGGGCGCGCGTTACCCCGTTTCCACTGACGAGGGTGTGCTAAGCCTCGCGACGCTGATCCCTGGAACCAATCAGATGGGATCCTTTGTGGCACAGCCGTGACCGACTCTACCCCAGCCAGTCGACGCGAAGCCTCCGATTTCTCCCCACAGCGTCCAGCCTTTATGGACCCTTTCACTGTTTACAAACACAAACCGTCTCCTGCCCCCCGCCCCCAAGAGACTTCCGGTCTCTCCGTCAAAATTTCTAGGACGATGAAGTTCTACAGAAATCACGAAATGGGGGATTTAGTGAGGTCCTTAGGATGTGCTCTTAAACATATAGAGAGAGGGGAAGGGGTCGTCTTACATTATAATAATATTAACGATGTGTGTACGTTTATACAGCCGGAAGTATAGTTGGTCTCAATGGGCGTCTGGTATCTCAGCTGTAGATGGGAAATTTAGCCAGTGCAGTACATCCGCTAGCTTTGCGTCTTTAATGTGCACCAAGCACACTCGTTAATAAAGGATTGATATAGTCCTCCTAAAGGGAGGAACGCTCTTGTAACCTGCGTTCCTTCGGAAAGGGAGGACATTTGTTCCTGAAAGCATGGGGAGCAAAGTTTCTCCGTCGTCTGCATTTCATTATGGCGGTCCCGAATCGGGCGAATCGAGCTCAATAAGGTTTAACGAGGACGCTACATCTATTGATTACGGGGCAAGAGGAGCAGCGAAGAAAACATAACCGAACTAAGCACAGAAGACACGCAGGCACCCTGCAGCAAAACCTTCCTGCCTTGGACGCAGTTTCCACGGTTTCCATAACACGTCGTCAACGTCGACACGTTGTTCCGCAATCCGGAGGCGACCATGCTGGCCGAGTTTACATAGCACTGCTGACACTGCTTCGGAACTTCGCTGTTTCTAACGGCTTCGTTTGCTCGTTCGACAAAATTAGTGGTAAAAACGTCAGTGCAACCGAGGTGTTCTGCTCGTTTGGACTGGGAGACAGAATCACAGGTGGTCTTCGCTGCCTCTGAAGCTCAATTAACTCAAAAACGTTCATTAAATAACGCGCGCGCGGTGAACTCAAAAAAGAGAAACCGTAAAAAATGAGGCGGGAGGGCGGAACTCTTCTCCCGTCTGCCTGGAGGAGAAAAACGTGTCGTTCCTCTCTTCTTCTCGTGTCCGTTTGAGGGCGCGTCAGTAGATGGGAGTAAAACGTGCCGTTGCTACCTTTCTACTCCTTTTTTTTTCTTCTTAGAGTTCAGTAGTGATACACGACCGCGCACCGGTGCGATACTCATCTATATACATCGAAACGGGGCAGGGGTGGGTATTGAACCCAGGATGCCTGTGCTCTGCAGCGCGAGCTTTCGCTCCACGTGCTCCTCCGAACTGGTATGCCTTAGCCCACTCGGCCACCACTCGGTCACGCAGGAATAATAAAAAAAATCACCAACAAATCTCCTGCAAACCGGTCCTTTAGTTAATCACCTGAAGAACTGGTCATAACATGCTTAATTAAGTTTACAACAAGCGGTGTTAGGGTGGAGACTGTTTGTCCTCTCATTGGCCGGAAGTTCGCGGATTCTCAACAGTGCCTTTTTCTAACAGCTTATGAGAAAAAAAGAAAGGTCTGTTCTCTCTTAGTAGGGTGCCTAGCATGTCTGTCTGTCTCAGGGTGAAGACATCCATTGTTGCACTGAATGTGCCAGCGCGTGACGCTCTCGCGCACTTGGTGCGTGACTTGGGCGATAAAATGGCGTCTATGCATTAGCCAAAGCTGCGCGCTCGAGCTGAGTGACACCGCATTGCGCGCACTTCAAAATGCATAAAAAAACGATTGGGCGGAAAAATGGCTGAGATGTCACCACTCAAGCAAAAGCGCGCGTGTGTATGAAGGCACTCTATCCATTAGCTTGACCTCGCACTGGAAGCTGCGTGCTCGTTGAACTAGTCATCTTTCGTCACGTGATCACGCTCGCGCACTATACCCAAGCGTAGAGATCGGGTCAGGTGATGAGAGGGAGGCAGTTGATTGGTCCGGCAAGCGCGTGGCTCTCGCCGCATGGTCGGCTTCGGGGTGAGCAAAGCGTAGTGGCCTCATCTTCGCCGTCGCTGTTTAGGTTTTAGCGCGCTTAATGGCGGTCCTCTGCCGGCTTGTCGGGGAAGCTTGCGTAGCGCGGTAGCTTTGTTAACTCTAAACGAATCATTTGATAAACGGACCTCGCGTGCACGTTGGCGTTTGACTCACCGGCTTTCTATTGTCCTGATTGTTGTCGATTTTTGGGTCGGTATTGTAACGTTGTGTTCTTTCTCTTGCGGCTCGGTTGGCAGCGCTATAACAACATAAACGCTGGCTCGTGCGAGCAAACAAAATAAGTTTCTTCTGTTTTTTGTTTGTTTTTATTATTTATGTTTGCGTATTTACACGTGGTTGTCAATTCGGACTATAATTGAAATCAGGACACTTTAGTTCCGGTAGGAAAATGAGTTCCCGGACTTTCAGAAACTGGTTTTCGTACATCCACGTGTGTGAGGGCAATGAAGTTAAACGAGTTTACAAAAAATGTTTGAATTGAACAGCTCTATATTTTAAAGTAAGCCAGCCAACTGTCTCCAGTGTCGTTTCGTGTGAACCCTCAACTTAGTTTAGTGTTTCCTCGAAAGACACTTCCAGGTAACCTCAATTCAATATTTATTTGATGAAGTGAAACAAAAATCGTTACTATATTCTGGACCGGCTACTTAAAAGCCAATAAATGAACAGAATGCATGACGTAATAACTACAATAATGGAATGTGTGCACAATGAATAAAGCATTGAACACAGAAATCAATAGCATACACATAGGAATCACAAGAATTTACATATTTAAACAATATAAGATTAAAGCATATTGTCACGAATGACAAGTGATGAGGCGACGAAAACTGAAGTAAACGAAACGTTTAATGGGGCGAACTTGTGCCCAAACTAATAAAGAAAAAGGAAACAAAAGATAACAGCAGAGCGTCGCGGGCGTCGAAGTCGGCGAAAGAGCAGAGTCGAACGCTGGGGCGAGACTGACTCCGGCTTGCCACGCGGAGCCCCTTCTGTACCCGCGTGGGCTTCTGGAACATGCGGCGTAGAAGGTTCGGTGTGTGGAACATTCTAACCTCGACTCAGCTAGACGGTTCTAGAATTCACCAGAACGTCACATTACAGCATTATCAAAAATGTGTAGACGCGGCCAGGAATCGAACCCGGGCCTTCTGGGTAGAAGGCAAGCGCGATAACCGTTAGGCCACGGGCGCGCTGCCTACTTGGTCAGCTGCGCCCGCGGCAGTATGTACAACCAGATTAAAATTATATAACGACATGATACAAGAAACAAAGTTATACTAAACATTTACAAATAAAGCACGCGCCTATTTTTTTCTTTTATTATATTACTTCATGTTAAACCGATCATGCAATAAAAGCAAATCACTCAGTAAGGTTGATGTACGCTTCTTTTTAAATCAATTTAAGGACCGAAAACTTTGGCCAAAGAAAAAGTGCTATCGTGTAGTATGCTTGGTCCAACCTGTAATTATTCTCGAGACCGATTGTATATGGGGAAGTCCATAATTATGTGTCAAACGTCTTTCACTAGACGGCCGCACGAGCAACTCGGCGTCTCCACCTGCCGAATTCGGTAGAGAAAGCCAGCAGTGTACGCAACTTCAAGTTCGGAGGCGATGAGTTAACGCTCAATAGGTCTAGTCTAGTCAAGTAAGTCTGTGCTGGACAGCGAAGAGTTTGATCGTCCAAATGAAGCAGGTTGTTTAAGAGGACGTGGTCGAGCCACGCGTTGTTTGCCACCCTGTCGCGCAAACGCGAACTGTATCTCTTGGGGTCACTCTTGGGTACCGCAAATGCGGTACCCAAGACAGTGACTTTTCACTACGAGTGTTCGTTGTATTACTATAGACTGCAGAGCTGTCTTGGAGTCAGCACATATTGCCAGGGAATTTGCTGCTAAACCATCTTTGATGTATATTGTTGTCGCAGGTACAGTATGCAGTTCCGCTGTAGTTGAAGAGGTAGGGTGCGACAGCCGAAAAAATAACCAATGCTTAAGACACGGTAAAACGAATGTTAATGTTGAGCTGTGGGTTATAACTGGTTCATCCAGTATTCCCGTTTTGTCATGGCATTTTTCTTGTAGATGCGAAATCGTCAATATCATTGCAACGTGTGTGCTAACCGATGATTTTGCTTGCATGCCTGGAATACTCAGGTTGATATCCAGCAATGGCAGCGTCCATTGTGCCTTATAAATACCTTGAACCCAGCTCGTGTCTTCAGGAATCAATGAGAAAACATAATTTAGTGTTTGAAGGAAGCGTCTACAAACAGTTAGGCGGACGCAAACGCAAAATAGGAATATGATATTTTCAGTATTAAACTACGGGAAGGAGCGCGGTGCTCTATACAAAATGGCCGTCTGCACTCCATTTTTCCGAAAGCGTTCTAAACGCATAGCATTTACTTCAAACACCTCCTTTTACGGGCACCATAAAGGAGGTCACTGAAGAGCGCACTACGAAAGTTTTGTTAATACATAAAGCCGTCACAGCACCACTTACATTGTGACGTCACGTGACGTCGTGGTGTCACGTGACGTGACGCTTTCACGCGACGTGACGCAAGGATGTTGCGTCATGATATCCCTCAACGTCGCAGCGTTAAGCGCGAAACACGCATGCGCGTCAAAACTGTCCGGTCCGGCGTGCGAACTAGGGATGTCGCGAACCACCTGAGGTTCGATTTCGAAAGGTTTCGATATTTTCGAAGCGAACTGAGGTTCGCATTCGAAAAATTTCGATATTTTCGTACCGACCGAGGTTCGAATTCGAAAAATTCGTAACTTTCGACCACAGTAGAGTTTCGAATTCGAAAAGTTCGAAGCTTTCACGGTTTCTAAAATTTCGGGTTCGAATATTTCGAATATTCTTTTACTTGAGGTTCGATAAATTCGAAGATTTCGAACTTTCCTAACTTAAAAATTCGAGATATTCGAAAAATTTGAATTTCTTGAAATCTGAAGTTCGAAAAATTCGAAGATTTCGAAATTCTTTGGATATAAAATTCGAAAAATTCGAACGCTTCGAATTTTTATAGACATAAAGTTCGAACAATTCGAAGATTTCGAATTTCTTTCTACATAAAGTTCGAAAAGTTCGAAAGTTTCGATTCTCCTTTAAAGCTATTGAAAAAAAACTTCGAAGATTTTGAATTTTTTTTAAGTCCAAGATTTCAACGTTCGAAGTCCGGTTTTAATGTTCCTCCACAGTTTCAGTTTGAAATAACGTTTTCACGACTCACTGGTTTTCACGAAATCAGGTTTAGAAAAGTTAGGGTGTGATATTTAGATTCCGCGAAGTTGGTCAGGCAATTAAATGAGACGACGAGTGTCCCGGATGTGCTGGAATATTTGCCAGTACAGAGTGACGTGTGACCATAGATCAGTAATTTTGACCACCAGCCCAGGGGTGGGGGTCTTTAACATGCATTGCGCAGTAGTGATCACACGAACGCACTGTTTTACGATACTCACCCAGTTCGAAACGGCCAGGGAGGGCAGGAGGTTGAGGCTCAGAAAAACCTTGAAGCGACTTGGCAAATTACCTTCGCACCCCTTGCACGCTGGTAGTAATGCAATCGAACGCCGCCCGAGTGACGCTGGCATATAGTTAGTTAAGTTTGTAATTGTCCTGGAGGTTTATTTTCCGGGACGGAGGAAACGCCCCGCAAAAAGCACAGAAGCCGACACAACTGGAGGTCGAGGAGCGTTCTACCATACAAGTGGCGTCGGAAGAGAAAAAACGGGGGGAGGGGGGTGCTCTGGCCCCCTTCGCCTCCTTCCAGATATTTCGGACTGTAAAAGAAAACAATACGGGGAAAGAGGGCGTGGTCGAGCTTATTTTAATCTGAAATTATTTATGTGTATGTATAACTACTGTCGCTCTTCGCAGCATAAAAGATCGCGTAGACGCCGTAGGTGGTCATAGTCGGAAACTCGTTGTCAGAAGGCACTACTTGTCACATGCTTAGAGGTTCCGAAGTTCAAAGCTATGTCTTTTCGACCTCAATAACTGTGCCATTGGTAAAAGAAAGAAAAACATAACAATAAATGCGGGTATAAAAAGCTGGAGAAAAAAAAGAAAGAAACTATAAAAATCCCGCCGGAAGTGTTGTATTCTTGCATATTCAGAAGCTCAAAACTTCGAAACAAGTTTTCCTACTCAAATATGCACAGGCTAAAAAAAAAAAAAACACTTCCCAAAAACGTAAAGCCAAAAAAAAAAAAATTAATGACGTGTTGAATTTGATTAATATTAGAAATCTTCCCCCATGAGTTAAAATTATTCCTCAACGTGAAAAAACAATAAATACATTATTTTGTATTCTGCAGATGGCAATGATATGTTACAGACGTACTGTCTGTGGTGTTAATTTAAATGCGATACCTCAAGCAACTTAGACGAAAAACAAAATACCAAGTTTAGAGCATAATTGCCCGTAGATACATGTTTGGATATTTCTTCGAAACTCATCTTGAGTAACAATAATCACATCTACTTACCTAAGCTATACATAGATCATTCTTAAAACGTTTAACATCTCAACCGTAAATAGCTTCGGCTTTAGCCCGCTTCAAATATGGCACAAACGGCAATCGTCAAAAACCCGTCGTCCTTCCTCGCCCCTTCGGGAATTAATTTCTTTAAAACTGAGCGTGCCAGAACATTGTAATAAACGGCATTGTCTTTGGTAAGAAACGCAGCACGGCACGTAAAAATTCGAGGGAAAAAAAATTACGAATGTACCTCACTACTTGAATTCAAATGAAACCGTCCGCCGGTCTTTCGAAGTTCGACGAACGTCGAACTTTTACCCTAAAAGTTCGAAGTTCGTCGAACTTTTGATTTTTCAGGATTCGATAGTTCGAAACTTTACGAATTCTCTCGATAAATAAGTTCGAAAGTTCGAAAATTATCGAATTCCTTGGCGTAGGAAGTTCGAAATTTCGAACTTTTTAGTGCAAGAAATTCAAAAGTTCGAAAATCATCGAATTTTTTGGTCTGTCATGTTCGAAAGTTCGACAAGCATCGAATTTTGCAGCGTAATAAGTTCGAAAGTTCGAAAGGGATCGAATTTTTTTAGCGTAATAAGTTCGACGGTTCGAAAAGCGTCGAACTTCTTCGTTTAACAAGTTCGAAAATTCGACTTCCGTCGAATTTTACGATATAGAAAGTTCGAAAATTCGAAATCTTTCGAACCTTTCGAACCGCTTGATTCGATCATCGAAACTTCGGTTCGAAAAAAGTTCGCGGCATCCCTAGTGCGAACTGTCGGGAAGATGGCTGCTCCGAATCGCCGCACAGGACGGTTCGCGACACATGCGCTTCCGACGCGTCGTTGCGTCGCTCCGTTCAGCTCCGCCCAGTTTTGGGTATCCCTCTACCGAATGGATGGATGAATGCTAATGGCTATATTTATAAGGGTCGGTAGCTCGCGCCACCTAGCCTAGGAAAACTAAAATACTACCCTCGCCCTTCTTGGTTTTCTGACTTTAAAACAAACATAATATTTTTATTACGTTCTATTAAAGTGTGCGTGTGTAGAGATTTTCCGTGAGGTTACTTTTCTGCTCAACATCACTTAATCGCGATGGACCGCAGCGGACCTTAGGAGCCATCCCAGCGAAGCGAGCACTGCGTACAAATCACGTGACTACGCACACTTCTGCAATGCAATAAAAATACTATGCTTGTCTCAAAGTCAGAAAACCAGAAGGGCGAGGGTAGTATCCAGTTTCTAGCTATGTGCGTAAGCTACCGACCATAATATATAGCCATTAGCATTCATCCATCCATTCGGTAGAGGGATACCCAAAACTGGGCGGAGCTGAACGGAGCGACGCAACGACGCGTCGGAAGCCATGTGTCGCGAACCGTCCGGTGCGGCGATTCGGAGCAGCCATCTTCCCGACGGATTCGCACGCCGGACCGGACAGTTTGGACGCGCATGTGTTTCGCGCTT